>MU227527.1:4953089-4971260 GCA_018584345.1 Thuja plicata | reverse complement strand
AGCAAAGTTGTCTTTGTTCAACTTGGGCACATCTCATCTGTTCATCTTGTGATCTTTACTTAGGTCTTGAAACCTTCCTTCTAAGAACACAAGCTCTAATACCAATTGTTAGTAATAACTGAGAGGGCGGGTGAATCAGTAGCCTCAAAAATTTATCCTTTAATCACTAACCACCAATCAATACACCTCAGATTATTAAGTCCCTACAAGATGCATGCCATGAAATACTTATAATAATTAACTATCTGTTGGTTTACCTTGTCTGTCTTTATTCTCCTTGATAACCGATAAGCAGTAAAACTATTTACCAATACTTAGTAAATATGCAGAGTATACCAATCAATCCATAAATGCATATGTGAAATGTAAAATAGTAAAGTAATAAACCATACACACATAACACATGGATTTTAACGTGGAAACCCTGTTAAGGGAAAAACCACTGGGACCGGTACCCCAAATTTTCACACTTCTGAAGTGAGCCCTAGTAGGAGCCAACCCTATTAAAGGTTACAAACACATTGTTAGGTGTGACCTTGTTAGAGGATTTTATACATAGAGGTTGTCACTTAGTATCTGACATCTATTTTTCTACCATCCTTGAATCAGCCTCCTTCTTAGACTGTCAATAGGCTTTAGGAAAATATTGCTGCCATCCTTGAATCAACCTTCTTCTTAGGCTGTCAATAGGCTTTATGCAATTTCAATGCTACTTTCATGAATTAACCTTTTTGGCAATCTGTTAGGATATACCTCAATTATAGAAGATGGTTAAGTCTTGCTATGTTAAGAGACTTGATGCTTCAATGGTTAAACTGAAACACTATGACATGTTTCTAATGCAACTTGAATTGCAGATTTTTAGATCTATTTAAGTACATTACCTCTCTAATCAATGTATCAATTCAATTCTTTGTGCTCCACACTTTCTGCTCTGTGATGTTGTGCTCCACTGTTCGTTGGTGTCTGCAAAATTCTTTAGCTCTCCTTCAGCTTGATTGATTAGGACTGTATGAAGTTATCCTTCATCAGTTTCTCTTCAGCATCCTCTTTTATGCACTCCCCTTCCCGTGTACGTGATTGCTTGCGGAAATGAATTATGCTTGTCTCTTATATAGACATGATATTCCTTAATTCTTGATTCTTGATTCTTGGCGTGAAAAACAATCCAGCCAATTTAATTTACAGCTTTAACTCCTGATTTGTGTCGTAGTTATAATCTTCTTGCCAACTGTACAAATCTTCTTTAAATCAATTACTTAACTCTAGTCAAATAAAAAAACTAGTTAAGTCTATCCTTAAGCTCCGCCAGCTAGATATTTTGTCATTTTCTGAACTCTCTGTTATGTCGGTCAACTCTGTAGTTAGTCATCGGTGACAACTGCCAGTTCCGTCGGTGTAACTCCAGTCAGCTTCGGGATCTCCATCCGTCGGGCATCATTGGATTTTTCTCGTCGGTCAACTCTGTTTTTATCCTGTCGGGCATCTTGTGATTTTGCTTCATCAGGCAACACTGTCTTCTGCTCGTCGGGTATCACTATGACTTTTGCTCTTTGCCTTTACTAATGGTGTGCACTCCGTCAGTGTTTTCTTTCACTTAGTGAATACTTGACTTTTATGCATTGCTGAAAGCATAATCTATGTTCCATTGATTCTTTGAAGCCTTTGGCATTATGTACATGACCGTACAGATGATATCAAGTTAACATCAATGACAATACAAACCATTAACTAATTTAATGTCTTGCATCATCTTCAACTTAACATTATCAAACATTCAATCAGTTACATGTCATCAAAAAGTTCATAAGTTCTCTTGGCAATCAAGAAGGAACATCAAACCTGTTGCAAACTCCAAGTTTCTGCCCTTCGTCGCCTCTCCTCTGGTGCATAACACTTCTCTCTAGCACTAACATAATGAATAGAAATATAACTTCTTAATATTTTAAGTTATGCTTGTGGTTGTTAGAATTACAATGAATACAGGAATTGACTCTTCTATCATCGTAATTCTGACTAACACGGGCATTGATTAAAAAAATCCAAAAGTTTCCTTCTATAATCCGACTAGGCAAAAGAAATATTATGCCCCATCAAAAATTGGGGTGAAATGTATTAGTGAGTAGAAACAAATTAATAGTAAATACATAACCCAATGATTATCACATGGGGAAAACCCTTACAAGAGAAAAATCCCACTCTCTAAAACCTACATAATGTATTATCAAATCAACAAGAGATTACAATACAATTGCAATGTAAGTTCTTACAAGACTGTCACCTCAACTCAAGTTTCGAAGAACTTCACTAGCATCCTTCTAGCACTCAATCTTGCAAGTTCAAAACTCGATGCTCAAACTCCTCCTCGAGCCCTCATTTTATATGCTTCTCACAACCTGGAAACCATTAGTGGTTTACAAAACCATGAACAAAATCTCCTTGACATTTATTTTCCTAGATAAGAAAGAATCTGATTAAAAATAGTCTCTCACATCCATAGTCTTATCCCTTATTTTTGACCCATATAGTTGTCATGAAATGTGTCATACAAAATCTAAAAATGGTCCTCCTCTATTATACTATGGACAAGGCATCTTTTGATAACTAATATATACTTTTCCAAGGCACCGACACATAGAAAACTGCCAACTGCATTTTGAAACTATTTCCAAATTATTGCAAGGTTGAGACACATGTTTCTCAACAATATGAACCACCCTTAACTCTTATACTTTCCTCTGTCATTTGGGCAGAAGACTCTGTAGTTGAGTGTGTTCCAATTCCTGTGATACCACTTGTTGATTTAATGTCCAATATTTTATACAATATCGCACCAATAGTTGTGACTTTAAAAATATTATTGTTGATGATGACTACCCATAATTGAAAGAAATGTATTTCCTAATTCTAAAAAGCAACAAATCGTGTGATGACAGATTAGTGCCCAATAAAACATAACTAAGTACACAAGTATCGGTCTCACTTTTTTGGGGGGTTGTTTTGGACACCTTGGGAAAAAGCTTGCCAATGTGGCATCATATTGGGTGATATGGTCCTGAAATTTTAGTTATAACCAGCAAGCTTGACAAATAAGTTGTAAAAAATTAGAAGTGATTTGAATTTTCTAAAACATAAAGTTAGGGGACTCAACTACTCAATTCTCCTCCCTATTAACACTCAAAAACCATAAACTCAAATTGATACAAATCTTAAGCAATTTTGAGTGTAAACTATTACAAAATATCATAATGGATAACATTGCAAACAGACATCATGGAGTCAATCAGCCGAATGAAAGACCGATAAAGACAACTAAAAAAAATCATCAAAATCCCATTTATAATTTGAACTCTATACATTTCTCCATTTATAAAACATAACTTAGTACACAAGTATCGGTCTCACTTTTTGGGGAGTTGTTTTGGACACCTTGGGAAAAAGCTTGCCAATGTGGCATCATATTTGATGATATGGCCCCGAAATTTTAGTTATAACCAGCGAGCTTGACAAATAAGTTGTAAAAAATTAGAAGTGATTTGAATTTTCTAAAACGTAAAGTTAGGGAACTCAACTACTCAATCCTCATCCCTATTAACACTCAAAAACCATAAACTCAAATTGATACAACTCCTAAGCAATTTTGAATATAAACTATTACAAAATATCATAATAGATAACATTGCAAACAGATATCATGGAGTCAATCAGCCGAAAGACCGACCCATAAAAACAACTAAAAAAAATCATCAAAATCCCATTTATAATTTGAACTTATAATAGCTATTAATAGTCTTCTTTATATAACTCTTAAAAAATATCTATGTTATAATAGTCTTCTTTATATAACTCTTAAAAAATATCAATTGATAACATAGATTGCAAAAAACCTGCATCATGGAGTCAATCAGGCAGGCGAAGGACCAATGAAAAACAAAAACAATATCTCATAACTTTTGAAAGAGAAAAGACGTCGTACATGTAATCCGATGATTTGAAAACGGAAATCCTGGTACTATTGCGACGCCGGAGGGACGTGTAACTAGTGGAAGAAGGCAGGGCCGCCAAACATGTCTCAATCCAAAATGGGAAGCAGACGTGAACACATCATGCGAATTGGGAATTGGGAAAATCATTGTGGGAGATGAATAAAAATCTTTGTGGGAAATGAATTGTCAACCAGCTGGTGCCTGAAAACTCAAAAACCATTGCGCGTAACCGTGTTTTTGGATCACCAGTGCGTTCTCGCTCGTCCGCGAACTCGCGGATTTCATCCCAAAAACTCCACCAACCCCCATTTCTCCCACCTTTAAATAGCCAAACCGACAATGGGAATAACACAAAAAGGAGGAAAAGTCCATTACCAGATCCACAAAAAAGTCCATTACCAAATCCACACAAGTGATGGTGCACTGTATTGCTACACCATTTCCTCCTTACAATCACAATAATCCAAATCATGCCCATGTCCGTATTTCCACTCAAGCCCCCTTTTCTCAGGAGTTCGTTTGCGCAGAGGGGGACGACGAGGCGGCGGAGGGAGGCGGCGCCGCCGAAAGAGCGCCTGAAGAAGAAGAGGAAGAGGAGAGAGGCGGCGGCGGCGACGGCGGCGACGGCGGCGGAGGCGGAGGAGGAAGTGGCGGCGGAGGAAGGAGGAGAGGTCGGGAGACGAAACACCCAATCTATCGAGGCGTGAGGCGGAGGAACTGGGGGAAATGGGTGTGTGAGATTAGGGAGCCGAAGAAGAAGTCGAGGATTTGGCTGGGGACATTTCCGACTGCTGAAATGGCGGCTCGGGCTTACGATACTGCGGCCTTTGCGCTCAGGGGAAACTCTGCTTATTTGAATTTTCCCGACTCCATTTCCTCCATGCCTGTGCCGCTTTCCTCTTCGCCCAGGCACATTCAGGCCGCCGCCTCCGCCGCCGCAGCCGCCTTTGCGCCGCCACCGCCGCCGCCGCCTGTCGCTGCCCCGCGAGAAGGAGGAGAAGGTTCGTCTTCTGGCAAGCAACCGGCGGCTGAGTTTGTGGATGAAGATTTGATCTTTGACATGCCCAATGTGTTGAGTTCCATGGCTGAAGGTATGATGCTTTCTCCTCCCCGACTGCACCAGCAGGACTGTGATCGAGATGATGATGATGACAGTGATCAAGGGACTTCTGAATTTGATCTCTGGAATTACAAATGACTTGTTCTCAAGCTGATCTCTTGAATCACAAATGAGTTGCTCTGAAGTTGGTCTCTGGAATCACAAATGATCACCTGTTCTGAAGTTGGTCTCTGGAATCACAAATGAGTTGTTATATGTATTACATTAGATTTATGTTATGTAAACAGCTGAGTTATCAGCATCTCTGACCTTTTAGAGCTGGTTTCAACATAGTGAGGAATAAAATGCCCAGCTAAGTTATGACTTCTAGGGATCTTACATAACTAGGGATCCCATATATAGAGCTGAAGAATGTTGTACACAGAGAGCTGGAGAAATGTATAGAGAACAAAATAAGTTATGAGAAATTACAGACTGGGCAAGAAAATGCTCAGCTAGGTCATGACTAATGGGCATCACATAAATTTATGTATATGTATTTCCCTTAGGATTTGCATAAAGAGCTGGGGAATCTTGTACAGAGAGAGAGAGCTGAGAAATAATTCGGTTTAGGCAATGGCGTTTGCCCAATTGTCTGAATCTTATATGAGAATGATTACACTAGTAGTTAGTCAGTGTGCAGTACAACATGCATGGAATGGCTTCCTTTTCTTAGGCCTCGTGCCGCCTTTCTTGGACTCTCTCAAAATGTATGCCAACATTAGGCTTGCTTTTACTTAATTTCAATGCTAAAATTAACCAGTCGTT
Organism: Thuja plicata; assembly: GCA_018584345.1. NCBI lineage: Eukaryota > Viridiplantae > Streptophyta > Pinopsida > Cupressales > Cupressaceae > Thuja > Thuja plicata. The sequence goes on along the minus strand of MU227527.1, from coordinate 4,965,407 downwards.
CTGATGATGGATCATTAAGTATGATCCGAAATGTTGATGCTAAAAACTTACACACAATCTTTTCCAAAAGCATAGCAGTAAAGTAGTTTTCATGCTAGAATTTGGTTAACTCACGATAGCTTTGGAGTGCAGGTGATCTGCAGAGCTTGCAACTGGATATATGATTCAGAAATCTAATTGCTGTTGTTTCTGGATTAGATTGTCTGTGTGCCATTTTTTATGATAATTCACAACAGTACTAAAATGGAAGCAGCCTGTCTAATGTTGTGAGATTGTGCGTGTCATATTTTATGATAATTCACCACAGTATTAAAATGGAAGCAACCTGTCTAATGTTGTTATTATTTTTAGATTAGATTATATGTGAATTGTTTTTCTAATGCTTCAAATCACATTTCAATCATCTGAAAAATAAAGAAAACATAAAATGGAATATAAGTTATCACCTTTGAGAGGTGGTTTCAACATACTGAGAAAAAAACATTAAATGGACTGAGAGTTATCAGCATTTTTGACCTTTAAGAGTTGGCTTCAACATACTGAGCATGAAAATGATCATATATAATGCTCAGCTACAGATCATATACATCTCTGTGTGTCTCCCTTAGAATTTGTATAGAGAACTGATGATGACAGCGATCAAGGGACTTCTGAAATTGATCTCCGCAATTACAAATGAGTTGTTATATGTATTACATTATATTTCTGTTATGTATACAGCTGAGTAATTAGCATCTCTGACATTTAGAGCTGGTTTCAACACAGTAAGGAATAAATGCTCAGCTAAGTTATGACTACTAGGGATCTTACATAACTAGGAATCCTATATATAGAGCTAAAGAATGTTGGGCACAGAGAGCTGGAGAAATGTATACAGAGAAAGATAAGTCATGACAACATGCTGAGGAATAAAATGCTCAGCTAAGTTATGACTGATGGGGATCCCATATATATGTTTGTTCCCTTAGGATTTTTATAGAGGGCTGAAGAATGTTGTACAGAGAAAGCTGGGGAACTGTTTCGGTTTGGGCAATGGCGTTTGCCCAGTTGCCCAAACCATGATATGTGAAAATGATTACACTAGTACTTAGTTCATTGTACAGTGCATGGGCCTCACCGCCGCCAAGATTAGTTAAAATGTATAACATCAGAGCTCTCTTTAATGTCATAGTGTATGATTCACAAATTTGATAGATATAGTTTCTGTTTGATTGTTTGTTGTATTTTTTGAATTAGACTGTGTGTGAGTTTTTAACAATATTTCAGATCACATTCTATATTAAGATTTTGATAATGGAGACAGTCTGCAGAATTTGGAAGGTTAGATTTTGTGTGAGTGTTTGTATCAATATTTTGGATCATATTTTCTGAAATGTTATTGGAAATTGGAAGAAGACATAAACAGAATCTGTTATGGGTGTCGAATACAGAAATTTGATCGTTGTTGTTTTTTGATTAGATTGTGTGTGAGTTTTTGTATCAGTGGTTCTGATCACATTTCATGCTACATATTAGTCGATTCAAAGTGGCATTAGAATGGAGGCAGTCTGCATAGCTTGAAGACTCAGAAATTTGATCACCATTGTTTCTGAATTAGATTGTATGTGAATATTTATATCAATATTTCTGATCACATTCTATGACCCATTATAGAGAGCTAAAAAGACATAAAACTGATGCAAATTTTTGTATCAATATTTTCCATCACACTTCATGATCTAAAGAAGACACAGAAAGAAAGGAAATTTTTTTAATCAGTAATTCTGATCACATTTATAACCTATCATCAAAGAAGACATTAAAAAAAATGAAAAAATCATTAAGAGGTCCAAATATTTGTGGTAGTGTATATAGTTAGTTAGAATGTGAAGAGGTGGGTCACATAGGATTAGAGAAGGTACGTAGCAGGCATGAAATAGTTTAGGCGAGTGGCAAACTTTTCACAATAAGTTAAACTTCACGTAGCATCGTAAACAAATCTTTCTTCACGATGTTTCTCACATCTTCGACCTCTCTTTCCTATCTTCACGCTCCATCTTTTTCCGTTTCAGATTAGACAGAATTCTTAAAATGCAGCATGCAAAATATAGTTGCATCTTAATATATATCTCGGACTACTTTGGAACTTCCATGACAAGTCTTTTTTTACTTTTATTTTTGCTTCTTTCTCTCCAGTTGCTATCTGTACGTATGGCTGATATTTATGGGAGGAGACAAGGAAAATAGAAAACAAATGGTAATATTCTTTGTTTGGTACACAAATCTTTTATAGGTTCTTGATATGTATATATACAAACTAACAGTAAACAAACAACACCATCCATTATTATAAATTTATTTTTTATTTTATATCACCTTAATATTTCTTTTTTTATTACATTGTTCTATATAAAGTCATGAACATTTCTAGATAAGTCACAAATATAGGTGTTGAGTTGTGGTGAATACAAAAGACAATACATCATATAATAAATTGAAAGGATAGATTATTCTTCATCAAGATTGTTTATTATGGGTATTATTGTCAAGAATAATGAACAATCATGGAGAGGAATACATATATTTTCCATCATTGTACATTTACTATAAACAATAATGAACGTATAGGGATGCACATGCTAATCACACCACTCTTCAAATAACTAGAGACAAGAGAAAAGCACACTATTCATGAGTTCAAAAGATTCCCCAACTTGATTTAAGAAATGAAAGACAAATGCACCAATGCTCATATGATTAGAGACAAACACACCATTCACAAGTTCAAAAGATTATCCAACTTCATTTAGAAAAAGAAAGACAACCACACCACTCTTCATACAATTTAAGAAAAGCTCACCATTCACAAGTTCAAAAGATTCTCCCACTTGATTTATGAAATGAAAGATAAGAACGACTAAGTTATTTGCCTTATTAGAGACAAGTGTGTACCATTCACAAATTGGAAAGATCCTTCCGCTCGATCTAAGAAATGAAAGATGAAATGATGATTTGTTCCTCTCAAGAAATGTTCTCATCCTATAGACACAAAATTAATGAACAAGATGGGAATGATGCTCCTATCCTTGTATTAAGCTTCCAACTTCATTTCTGACTCTATTAAGATCTTATCTACAAGACATGACACTGGATTCTCCATATATCCTCAAGAGCACAAGAAATAAGATGACACTAGCATGACAAACAAAGTCTATCCCATTGATTATAATGGTAATAACCATTTTCAAGATAGCAATTTATTGGTTTTGGGAAAAAAACACCCTCTTTGAAATAAAATTATCTCCAACAATAAAAAATTCAAACTTACAAATCATAAAAGAATATAATAATAAAGGCATAATAACCTTGAAAATAACCATTCATAAGATGTCATCATCCATCCAAAATGCACCTTTTTCAAAATATAATTATCTTCTATAATAAAAATAAATTTATAAATCATAAAAAAAATATAATAAACTTGAATTGTAATTACTTATAAGGTGTCAAATTCCAAAAAAAAAATCATCTCTAAGAACTAAAAAATATATCATTGAAAATATAATAAACTTTGAGGACAAAGAGCGGTGAACCTCTAAGCTTAGAAATGCGAAGATTTTCAACTAAATTCAAATACATTCAGTGAGCAAATGTTTTTGATTAAGTAAAATAGGTTTTACAGGGTTCCTGAAACCCGAAATAAAGTATTTAGAGATAAAGCATTAAAACAACAAATGATAGTTCAGAATGAAAGAGCAGAGCAGGTCGAAAAGGCCATAACAAAAAACTAGCTAAAGCTTCTAAAAAAGCAGATAAAACCTTTTATTAGCTAAAAATCCTAGGGAGCCCTAAGACAGGTTCACCATGAGAGTGGCCGCTTTGGCCTCCAGAAGCTCCATATTGGCCGATGACTCCTTGATTTTCTAGATGATGATCTCCCCATCCTTATCTTTTAGCCTTCTTGGTTCTGGCCCTAGTTCTTTTGTTGGGGCCCTGATCAGTGTTTTGTTCGGTCTCCACCTCAGTGCTAGCCGCGTCCATCCACTCCTCCAACTTCTCAATGAGGGTGTGGGTATGCTCTTTGGTCTATTTTAGGATGTTATGGCTTTGTTCAGCTACAATCTTGAGAGTAGACTCCACCTTTGTCATATCGTCCTCTATCTGCTTGACCCGGATACTTAGATTCCTCTATTCCTCGTCTTCACCATCCCTTTTCTCCTTGCTGGTACCTCTAACAGTTTTTTTGAGTTCCTTGACTTTGTGGTAGAGCCATTTTATAGTTCTGTAACTATCTAACATGTTTCTGGTGTTGTTGAGCAGGTTAAGGTCAAATTCCCTGGTATTGTCGCTTAACACCACTATAGAAGGGTTGATAAAATCTTCCACCTTAATATGCCCACCTTCACTAATTTTGACTTTGGGGTTTATTATTTCTCTAGTGATTCCAATTTTAGCCGACTTAATGTTAAAGTCTCTCTAGCCCACAATCCTTCCCTTATCGGCCACATAGCAGCTGAAATCTTTGTCCTAGTCATTGCCCAAATTTTGGGGTATGGAGTCTAAAATAGGGGAAGCTCTGCAATTCTTGTCCTCCATAGAATTCCTATCAGTACTCGCCTCCCTATCTTTCTCCTTTCTGCTTTGGGGTTTAGCCGGTGTAGTATGCTTCCTCTTTATGCCCTTCCTAGTAGTAATCTGCTCCTCGCCTTCTGAATCCATACCTTCCTCATTCTCATCATATTCCTCATCTGAAAAAATGATCATGGCTTTCTATTTTTTGGGGGTAACCATGATCTCTTTCTTAATTTTATTCTAGGTACCTTTCCTCTTCTTTGAAGATGAGCTCTAGTGGTTCTTCTTTATAACATATCCCTCATTCTCATCAGAATGTATGCCCTCACTATCCTCTATATCCGAGGGGATATAATCAGACCCTGAAGCCTCCCTCTCCTCTATCTGACCAATTTCCTTACCCAAGATTTGGGACTTAAATTATTCATAGATAAGCAATAGAAGCCCTTCATGCAGGGTGGGGTTAGATATAGCCTTCTCTCTATAGCCATTAATATTCTCATTTATAGAAGCATATAAATAGAAGGGAATAGACACTTTAATACCATGGCAGAAATGATTCAAAAGAACGAAATGGTATGTGCGAATTCTATCAAACCTAGTATCAAGGGTAATGTAGTAGATTATGGCCCGGAGAACAAACCTCCACAGAATTTTCAGCCCATCCAGCAGGTAGTGGGTGCCAACTTTGGTGAGCTCATTCTTTTCTTCCTCATTGCTAACATACTCACTGATTGCAGAGTCTGAGATCTTTCGATCTTTATAGAATTTTTTACCAACAATAGGGATCCCCGTAACTGCAGAGATTACCTCCTTAGTCACCATGAACTTTCTGCCCTCTATCTCGATACTACCTTTGTTCTAGTTTTTGACAAACAATCTAGTCACAGACTATTTCCTGCCATGGAGTCTTTCGATAAAGGTAGTAATCCCTTCATTTTGCAGATGTTTCTATACTTTTTCCCACCTCTGCTATTTTTTGTTATCCTTAGCAGGTTCCCTTCTATGTCTTTCTCCACCCATCGCCTTAGGATAATGCACCAACAGGGGAAAATCTCTGCTAAAACCAACTTTCGGCAAATGTTTCCAGAATGATCTTCTTTGATGCCTTGAATAGGAAGTAATGTCTTTGTTTTTGAGTACCTAGTAAGTGTGCGAGCTTTGGTTGTAATTATTACCCTTCCAGCCTGTCTCATACTTACCATTTATGGCGACACCATTACATTTCTTAGCTATCCCTTTCATGATTATTTTCTATATGTCCTTCCTTCCCGTGGATTCGGTCATAATCTACAATATCTAAAGCTTCACGTGGAAGATCTCCTCCACAAAGCCAGTGTGTTTGCCTTTCACTACACACTGCCCAGTTGGCGAACCAGTCGGCAACATGATTTCCTTCTCTATACACGTGGCTAATATGCACCCTTTCAAAGGTAATCAACAAGCTCCGTGTCTCCTCAATCGAGCAAATGTTAATGATGTTCTAAATAATACATTTTTTAGTCATCACTGAGTTTTGAGATTTGAATTCCTTTGCAAATGTACATTATTCTAGCAGTTTGACTAGGTTGTTCAACATAAAATTTGAATTTATTTATATCCATTTCATGTAAATGATCTAAATTTCTATAAGAAAACTTTCTCCTCACTCTTAATTAGATGCATATGCATATCTATCGTAGAGGAAGTGATCCTAACCCCTCTCCAAAATCCATTTTTCACACTGGAGCCTTCTCTCTAACATCAACTATGTTTTCTTAGCTTCCTTTACTCCAATATCTAAGTCAGACTTGACTTCTATTTCAATTTCTATGTATTAGCCCCTACAAATTTCATATAAACAAAAGAATAATGTAGAATACTTTCATAATAATAGAAACATCATGAATATATATGAACTACCCTTAACCCTTGAGCATCATAAATATTCATGATGTTTTTATCCTTATATAAATTCTCCAACTTCACTTTTGACTTGCGCTTAAGATCTCATTTGCAAGACATGTCATCGAAATTTCCATATATCCATTAGAGCACAAGCTATAATATGACCTTAGCATGACAAATGAAATGTGCCCCATTGATTTTAATGATAATAACCATTTTCAAGATAGCAATTTGTACTGAGAAAAACACCCTTTTAAAAATAAAATTATCTCCAACAATTAAAAAAATCATATTTACAAATCATAAAAGAATATAATAACAAAGACATAATAACCTTGATAATAAGCATTCATAAGATGTCACTGTCCACCCAAAATGCACCTTTTCAAAATATAATTATTTTTTATAATGAAAAATAATTTATACATCATAGAAAATTAATAAACTTAATTATAATTACTAACTTCAAGAAAAACAAATCATCTCTAAGAATTTAAAAATAAATCATGGAAAATATAATAAACTTTGAGGATAAAGAGCAGTGAACCTATAAGCTAATTAGAAATGCGAAGATTTTCAACTAAACTCAAATGCATTCAGCGAACAAATGTTAATGATGTTCTAAACAATATGTATTTTTAGTCATGACTGTCTTTTGAGATTTGAATTTTTCTTGCAAATGAACATTATTTTCTTAAGGAAAAATGCAAATAATCCATGGCTGCTGCCTCGAATTCCTCATTTAAACCATTACTTAATATTGTTAACACTAATTCAAACACTTTTGGCAGAAAGAAGAGTGAGGGAGAGCATCCAAGAATTCAACAACAGAAAAGTCAAAATAAAAGCGTTTTTTCAGCAGAGAAGATTGCGGGGAACTACCATCTTTTTTGTCAGAGTGATGTCAATGCAGTGGAAAACACAAGAAAAGTCACAGTGCTACTAATAAATTAACTACAGACCAAAATCAATGATGACGCACCATTTCATCCCCCCTGAGGACCACCCATTTCTCTTATACTTTGTTTGATGATTTTTTTTTATTGTTATAATTTAGTATTACAATCATGAAAACATGTAATACTTTCATTTCTTTTCCAAGTTACTAATAAACATACTCGAATGTTTTAGATATGTGTACACCAAATATAAAAGTCAGTGTGAATAATGGTTCATATAATAGTAGCTCCAATATAAAAGTCAGGGTGTACTATAGCTTTTTCTTTTAATTTCAATCACATAACCATTACCTCTTACATGTCCACCCTTATAGGAAAGCATCATTTCAAAACATATTTTGAGAGAATCATGGCAACCAATAACCACTCAATATATCTTTAATATAATCATATAATACAAATTCAAGTTCAAAATACTAATTATGTGTATATAGAAATTCTATGTAGAGACCAATTTGCATTATTAATCTTAGAATCAAGTTACACTCATGGCGATCTTAATATTTAGTCACAAATTAATTACACTCGTGATACCAACACATTTGTCAAAGAACCGCTAATAAAATATGGATAACGCTTTGGGAAAGGTTAATGAAACAACATTGGCGTGTGTTAGTTATTGAAATGATAAAAAAAATATCTTACTTTTAGAGACACTTAAAATTCTTGGTCTAAGATCATCCAATAGCAATGGTGAAATATCTATTATAAGACGTCTAACTAATGATAGTAATAATATATGATGTTTTCATACATCAACTATACAAAGTAATAAAATCAAAATGTTTTATTAGCAAAACAAGATCACTATAAACATATAAAAAATATTTTTGAAATCCATTAGAAGATATGAAATAGTTAAATATCCCAATAAAATTAAACTACGGACATTCTCAACTAGACTCTTATGCAAAACCTTAATCATATGTATATACAATCATATCTAAAGAGTGATTTAGACTATCGATCTTAGAGTCAATTCACAATCATAGTCAATGCTACTAATATTTAATTATAACCTCACAGTATTCATTATATCAACACATTTGTCAAAGAAATGCTAATAAAAAATATATAAGCATTTGTGAAAGATTAAATGAAACATTGGTGTGTGGTAGTTATTGAAATGATAAAATATCTTGATTTTAAAGACAATAAGAAGATTCTTTGACTAAGATCATCCAATACCAAGTGTGAAAAAATTATTGTAAGAAATATGATTAATGCATAATATCATAGGGTCAACCTTATAAACTCTAAAGATATAATGTTACTTGATATATTCTTACATCAACTATTTTAAGCAATAAAACAAAAATATATATAAATTAGCTAAACAAGTAGACCAATCTAAATAAATAGAAAGTGTTAATAAAATCTATTGGACAAAATGAAAGAGTTGAAGATCATAATAAAATTAAACTATGGATGTTCTTAGGAATAATCTTATGTAAAGATAAGTGTAGACGTATCTACCATGACCTTCATCTAGAGTATCCTAAAGGAGATCTAAGGTAGTTTAGAAGTGATAGTGCAAGCAAAGATGAGAAAAATAAAAAATCTATTTTTTTGGTAGTTTACTATGTTTTATTAATTTGTATTTTCAAAGGCCTTTCGAGTGGAATTTGGGGTCAAAACTATTGTTCGTCCCTTAACTCAATTTTACAAAGGCACGTTGTTAAGGGATTACAAATAGATCTTCCAAATACCTTTCCAATGGTGTAAGTGATTTGGAATTCAGAGCACCAAGCAAAAATTTATGTCACCGCAAAGTTGGGATCATCGAGTGCAAAAGTGGCACAATTTATACCAAATTTGTGGGCTCTTTTCCTTCAAAGACTTTTACTCTTCTAAGGACACTCAATGTACAAAGTGTCACATGTTGTCATTGTAGAGGTTTTAAAGGTCGAAAGGAAGGAAAATTATCACAAAGCCCATCTGTGTGCACATGTCAGCACTGCACGAGTTTATTGCAAGCCAGAAAAAGGAGCTCCAAGGGTCTATGTCTATGTGAAACATGCCCACTTTGCGGTTGCATCATTCAAAAAGGTGGTGGAGCCCATATCATCCAAACATAAGTTGTTACTTTTCCTTTCTGCAACATATAACAAGATGGATTCGATCCAAAAGAGAAACCACCTCCATGCACCAAAAGCAACTAATTATTGCAAGTTGGGTTGAAATATTTTTGTCATGATGGGAGGAGGTTGAAAAAGGAATAGAAAATGTCTATATGGTACACGTGAGAGAAGAATAATGATGCAAAGATTGGCATGTCGAGATAGTTGTAATGACCTCCATTAAGAGATCTACACATGGAAAAATGATAGAGGTCATTCTCGGTTTCATTTAAGAGATTCAATTCAAGGAAACCTTTTATATAATCCTACAAGAACATTGTAATAAAGGGGTTTTGGAGGTTTTTGTTCATCGCTTTGAAAAATAAGAACACTTAGAGATAGTTACAGTTTCATTTCTCAAACCTTATCTTTGTATTTCACTCAATTAATAGAAGAAGACGTATCAAATTGTGCCTAGTTTGCCTCTTTTGTGTGTTTACTTCATTTTTGTGGATAATTTTAAAGCTTTGTTTCATTTTAAATGAACATAACTATTAACCTAATTTCATCTTTTATAATTTCATCATAAATGTGCAGGTGATTGAATAATGTTTTATACCGTTTCAATCATTTGTAATAGTTTATGATTTGGGGTTATATTATGTCATTTGGTGAGTAAAATTTGTATGGAATAACTATTTTAGTGAGAAAATAGGAACATATTCTATGGGCCTCAATGGGTGCATCTCATGGAGAGATCTAAATATTTTTCACTATGTCTTTTAAATTTTTGCATTATATTCTCTTTCCAACAATGAAGAGTCAACGACATTTTGTGCTCAATCTTTTAGAATTACTTGTTCGTGTTATTTCAAAAGGGAAATTCAAAGGGTTTTAAGAGATTTGGTGTATTGTCTTAGTTTATTCATTTTTGTATTTTCCCTTCCTTCACATTTTTTCCAAAATAACTATATGAAGAGCCAACTTCTAAAATCCCAGAGGTTGTTTCATAGGGCCCATTCTATCCCACTCCTATGAAACTTCTTAACTACCCTTATTTCAACATGAGCCTCTTAGGGATCAACAATATTGTTGTAGTTGATGTCTTGGGAGAATTAATTGAATATTTTTTTAAAAATAGTACAATTGTCTCACTTAGTTAAAGATTTAGTTCTTAAAATTAAGAATGACATCTTAAAATTTTCTTGGATATGACTTAAGAAAATTCTTATCACAAATTTATGGAGCATGTCTTCAAATAAAAAATAGTCAAAGGTATTTTGAATTGAGAACATTTTTATGTTAAAATGAATTATTTAGATACTACTTTATTTAATAAGGTATGTATATTAAATATTTTGTGCATTATGGTATTTTTATCATATATGTTTTTGATTAATTATGAAGAGAAACATGCCCTGATCCCTCATAGAGTTAATACAATGAATAGAACATCAAAGCTCACAGACAAAATAACAAATGACATCACATAACTTGTACTATTGAAACCACCATGCTACAAATATATCCAAAAATAAATCAAAAACATCATTGGACAAGGACCTAGCCCTCAAGTCACAACTATCAACCAACCTAATAAACATATAACCATAGTCCATCACTATTGTAGACAATAAAAAATGGTTAACACATGTGACTCCCCTTTTAACATGTCTTTTATGTTATGTGTTTTGTCTTCATCACTTGTCAACATTGTTTCATTCTTTCATTAATAAAATAATGTTGATAAAAAATTAATTATTAATTATGTCCCCTGATCTCATCATTTAATATTAATTTTTCATTGATCAATCTCTTCATATATTTCAATTATTTAACCATGATGTCCCTTTTGTTGGAAAGAGGTGATGATATGGAAGAGTTGTATGCTGTCATTGATGCCAACTATACACTATTCTAGTGATGACATGCTACGATGTGATGATACTGAAGGATAGACTACAAATTTAGCTAAGTATGGAGTAGTAGAACCAGTGTACAGGTTTTGGTATATGGATCGATACAAGAGTGTATGATTGAGTTTTGAGGTGCAAACCTAGGAGGATATTTAGAGATGTATTATGTACTTTGGTTTATGATCGATGATCCAATCAGTTTGATTAATGGAGATGATAGAGATGACATGTGGGATGACACCCATGCTTGTGTTCGAGGTTAGGAACACGTTTTGAGGTTAGATCTAGCCGACACTTCACACACTACATATTTTGTTTATGAGGGTGATAGTGAGAGTTATTATATTTGATGATGGATATATAAGCTCAAGTTTTGGAGATGACTATGATGCAGATACGATGGTTGGATATGTTAGTGATATGTTGTATATGGATGATGGATCAATGATAAGAGATTTGGATATCATGTACCTCAATCCTAACAATTTTTATTAGAGCTTTGGTCCTTGGAAGAAATCTAACCGCTAGAGGAAGGTCTTGATGGCAGATCTAATAGTTTCTAGTAGTGCTTAGAGACAACTCTTGATTGCACTTGAATATATTGACAAATCAAATGCTCATAACTTGGAATTGGAAAAGAAGATTAAGGATGCTAAAAGTTTCATTGAGAATCTGAAGGAACAATTGAAAAAATTCAAAGATGAGAAAATATCTTGTTGAATAGTTGAAGAATAAATATGATTGACGGATCTTAAAAGAAAAATCAGATGAATGTGAATGTAATGTCCCCGCCAGGGAACCCATAAGGAATCAGGTCTATGACACGAACCATGAACAATACCTCGAAAGAGATTTTCCACCCAACCATGTGAAACTGGTAAAGTTCCACCCCCCATGCTAGGAGATAGAACCAAGGTACTCTCAAGACCTTAAGGCAATCTAAGT
>MU227527.1:4929352-4950285 GCA_018584345.1 Thuja plicata | reverse complement strand
TATGCAATATTATTATTTCCCATATTAAAATATGAAGTTATGGTCAGTTGGAAGAAGTTCAGTTTAAGCAACCATCTCAAGAAGGGTCATTCTAACCTATAGCTCTTCCTAATTTCTAGTGAGCATAGCCAAGACTTGATCAAGTTGGAGGGGCATTATCTTGTTGAATAGTTGAAGAATAAATATGATTGACGAATCTTAAAAGAAAAATCAGATGAATGTGAACAAATCACAAAAGACAGAGATAATCTAAAACATTAAATGGAAGCTGTGGTAATGAAGATGACCAAGGAGATTGAAGAAAATAAAAATATTAAACAAACCTTGAAGGACAAAATTGAAGAATGTTACAAACTGAATGGTGAAGTTGGATAATTACAGATCAATCTTGAGGAATCTAGACATAATGAGCAAGAACTTCAAAGGGTTAATGATGTTCTTAGGAGTGAACTTACAACAGCTAATGAATTCAAAGAAAAGTTAAAATCTAGTTCAACGAAGCTTGATGCACAACTTGAAAGTCAAATACCTAAAGGAAATTATCAAGGACTTGGTTTTGAGAAAGGAGAAACTTCTGGATCAAGTGAGAAAATCAATTCATTAGAGAATTAAACTAAAGAACCTAAGAGGACACCTATGAGGAAATCAAATTCCAATGGTAAATGTTTTTCATGTAACAAATTTGGTCATAGAGTGAAAGAGTGTAGAAGAAGACCTAATACCACATCATTTTATGGCTATTGTTACACTTTCTACAACTATGGACACAAATCAAATGAATGTAAATCAATAGTGAATAATTTTGTAAAACAGAGGAACATAAACTATTAAAAATGCAACAAATCTAGACATATTGAGAAGCAGTGCAGATTAAGGACAAATACAACGAGAACAAGGTATGGAAATGTGACATGTTTTAATTGCAAAAATTCTGGTCATATTGCTAGGAATTGCACATACAATAATGTAAGAGGTTCAACAGAAAGGAATAGTGTGCAGAGTGATAAAGGAAAGAAAATAATTGATGTTGATGAAGTTAAGGAGATGAGAGAGACATGAGTTAGAAAAGAACTGATAGATGCTACTAGAAAGATCACACCATATTTTGGTGTGAATATCTCATCGAAAAAATAATTAGGTCATTAACCTAAGGGGGAGTTTTTCATGAAAAATCCTTACCTGACCCCTGAATTGGTAAAACACTGAATGCGATCAGTATATTCAGATGCAGAAATAAATTTATGGCATGTTATATAATTCGCAAGAATTTTGGTGATGATTTGAAGGATCAACAAATGAATCTTATATCCTTTGCTCCAAGACAACTTGAAGTTAAAACATAATGCATTAATTACTATCTACTTTTTGGACATGCAAAGCAACAAAAAGGCATTTTTTCTATTCATTTTATACATTGTGAGTTGAAGAAGAGTTTATAGAATAGTTTTAAAGGAGATTTGGAAGGAGATTGAAATGATTTGCAATGATTTCAAGCTCAACCCTAAATTCATCAAAAATATATTTTAAATCACACTATTTGGTTTTCAAAGGTTAAATCATGGATACACCTAGATTAGTTGATGTTACAGAATGTCCCAGGCCAATATTTAAGAAGCACCCACACAAATCAACTAAGGACAAAACTGAAGGTGCATTTTCATATGTTCCTTATGGTGTTTTACACGTCAAAGGCATTAGGGATTATATGCATTGTAACTTGGAAGAATTGGGAGTTAGAGCTATTGAAAAACAATTCAAAGAGGTCTCTAAGGATTTAGTTTTGAAGGATGAGTACAAGGTATTGGGAGAGAATAAGTTTTCATAGATCATGGATTTCCTTGATTTCTTTGAAGCATATTTGGTTCGGTATGTGTTGAGAAGAGTACATGATCTATTTTTTTGGCTTGAAAAAACCTACAAGATAATAAAGGAAGTTCTTAAGGTTGTTACAGGCTTTTTTGAATCTATGCAGAAGGATATAGTCACTAGGTTAATCGGTTCTCAGTGGGACAATTAAGCAATGAAAGTGAATAACATTTTACAACTAGATGTGAAGTTTGCATTTATGGTTCTTTGATATAAGGAATTTCATTCAAGAAGAGAAAAATCTATCTCCAGTAGTGGCATACAAAATGGTGAAATAAAATAAAGATTATGACATCTCTGAAGCATTAAGAGATCATCTTATGAAGAATTTGGAGAAGATAAAGGGATAAGTGCAAGAATTTGAGTCCACTTATGGTGGAACGTTCATACTTAGCCAAATTCGTTAAATTACACTCAACGAAATGGGTTCCCACTTAGAATGAATGAGGTCTCATTTAGCTTTGGGATCCCGAGCCTAAAATTTTAGAAACAGGGTCCCATTTTGAAAAATGAAATGGGGCCCCATTTTAAAACGGGATCCCATTTTGAAAACATATTAATTTTTAAATAAAACCTTTCATCGAGTCATTTATACATTCTGATTTAAAAAAAAAAAGGTAAATAGGGTCGTGTTTACTAAAGGATATCCCGTTTCTAAAAATCTTAAATTTCAAGCCCTCTTTTATCATTGTACTTTGGTTTGGAAAGAGGCTTAGGTAGCCGAAACATAGTCTTGGACCTAGTTTGACCTGCAACTTGAAGGCTCTACTAGTGTCCATACAAAATAAGGACTTTAGACATATATCTGAAGACGTTTTCAGAGGAATATTTTGAAAAAATAAAAACCCATTATAGATCAAACTATGTAGATTCTAAATATATAATTTGTTTGTAAATTTGATTGTTTTTTATTTTTCATTGAATTTGTACTGAAATAGGTCTACAAACTAAAGATAGCAGGCTATTTTTTTTAACAGCTTTTAGATTTGAAAGTTTCTCGTAAAAAACAATATATGACATCAAACTAGAGATAATTATACACACTTTAAAAAACATTTAAAAAATCATGTGTTTTGGTCAAATTATGCTTGTCGTACACGAGAGATTTTAAAAGCAACAATTATGCCTAATAAAAAATTAATAAAAAAGTATATTCAACAAAAAAGTACAAAAAAATATTTTCATGAATCTGAATTGTGTTGCATACAATTTCCCAAAAGGATTCGGAGAAATAGTTTCATTTAGGTCAAATTTTTCTTGACGTACACTGGCATAGTATGGTCCTAAAATAGGGACTTTAAAATGTGGGTTTTAGTAATGCCTATTGAAAATGAAATTTTATCATCTAGGTATTAAAATAAATTGTATATTTGAAAAAGTAGACTTCAATTACGACAACTGTTATTACTAAAGTTTTGAAATATTCAATCTCTAAGTGCTTCAAATACTCATATCGAACAGGACAAATTTTAAAAAAAATGGAAAAATAGTTCCACAACTTCTTGTTGGCACTCAAAGAAGGACATGAAGAAAATATTCAAGTATGGATCCCTCTTGGTGTGTGTATTTTTAAATTTAATCAATTTCTTTCCTGGAGTAGGAAATGTAACGTGGAAAGTGGATAAACTAGTTGTAGTTTAGATTAAAGAATTCTATGGCATGGTGGGAGATCAGTCAGCTAGGAGTGTTGTATGGGGACACTTCAAAACCTTTCAAGAATCTACGCAGCTAAGGTACAAAATCCCACCTGAAATCGTGAGAACATATGAGGACAGTATTTGTTTTATGGTAGATATTGATGCATGTTTGATGGAGGCTAAAAAACCTAGAAAATATTGGATGATGCCTATGGGATATGAGGTGGATGGTCCACTTCTTGAGGCATATGCTAAAGAAATATTGAAGAAACCCTTAGACAAGAATAAACAAAGATTTGATACTTATTATGAGAAGAATATTAAAGTTTGAGGATATTACTAGACCTACAAGAGAAAGGGAGACCTTAAAATAATTTGAGATGGTTGGAGAGATGATGGACTTTACTAAGGAGAGGATGGAAAAGGAAAGAAAAAAGTTTGAAGAAAAGAAAAATTAAAAGGGAAAATAAAAGGTTATGGAAGATCCTATTGATGTTGATGCAGATACCCCTCCTGCATCCATACCCTTTGCAGTAACATGTAGAGGAAAACAAACAAGTAGTGCAGTAAAATCTCATGTTAGTCCATTAGAGAAGAAAGTTGGAAATAAGTTAGAGCACCTAAGCTATCTACATCGAATGCCACACAATCCAAATCAGTTAAGACATACCAGACCATAAACAAGAGAGTTAAGGAAAAAGTGGAAAGGAAATATAAAGGATACAAAGGTGATGATAGAAATGAGGCAACAAATTCAAATGATGTTGTGAAGAAGTTGAGAGATGAAGGAGCCAAGGAAACTAAATTGGTAAGTGGTCCAGCACCTAAGGGTGATTCTAATGATATGTAACCTATGATTATTTCTAGTAATCCACTTTTTTCATATAATTATGTTTTGAAGAACATGACATGTCATGGAATATTAGTTCAACTAAAGAAATATTAGAAGTTATATGATGAGAGTGAGAAATGACTATTGGAGGATGAAGTAATCACATATCTAAACAAGTATAATAGAGAATTGGTTGAGATTGAAGGGGACATTCATGATGATCTATTTGATATACTTGAAGCTAGGAGATTGACAACACTAAAAAGGATAAGGAAATTAGATAATTGACTTTGGTCAATTTATGCCTTGTTATTGCTAAGGAAGAAGTAGACATTCTACTAGAGGAAGAAAAGAAAGAGTTGAACTAGAAGTAAAGATTAAGAAAGCTTATGCTTTGGAATATTGATGAGGTTACAAAGGAGATAGAAAAGGTAATTACACAAATTATGATGAGGAAGTAGTATGAGGTTACAAAGAAGAATGATGAGTAGATTGATGAACAAATGGACACATCATTCTGTATGACTACTAATGAGAGAAACATCTTCATTTCTAGTGTCCCTATAACACTTTTAGTCAGTAATAATTTATTGGAAGACATTCCCACAATTCATAACTACAAGGATACAATTAAAGAGGGAGAATATGATCTTGATAAGAAAGAAAAGGAGGATGAAGGAAAAGAGAAATCCGATGATTAGAAAGATGAATACAAAAAGAACATAAAAGAGGAAAATACAATGAAAGATCAAAATTATGAAGGATTTAAATGAAAAGGTTTGGACGTAAAGATTGAGATTGAAGATCTAGTAATAGATACTGAAAGGGTAGTAGGAGAAAAAGACAATGCAAAGGACATGCAAATTCAAGGTCCAATCCAATTGGATGCTCTTAGTCATGAACAATTGATAGATATTACCATTGTAGAATATACTAGATCTTGAAAACACATAGGAAAGATAGTGAGTTTCTTATTCTTGCATCTCAATTTTTGTGCAAGATCTTACCTACATATACAATTAACCAAAATGAATCAACTTCAGGTCAGTTGGAGAACTTGTTGAAGGTAGCTAATACACACTTTGAATCTTTAGAGCAGTCCACATTGGTGAAGGTACAAGGTGAATCTTAGGTTAAAAGAATCAGTGAGTTGAAGAAGTTAATATTTCCATGGAAAATAACTCTTTGAGCCTGGCAATTCAAGGAGTAAAGAATGCCTTGATTGAAGGGAGAAAAATTTACAAAGGATGTATTGATTGCACAAGATATGTATCTTATGTAGATAAAGTTATTAAGGAGACAGAGGAGAAACTAACTGTAATATCAAAGTATTTTGATCCTTTGAAGACTTTAGCCTTAGTACATGCAATGGAAGTGACTACCTTAAATGATAAAATCAAAACACTTGTCACTAAGAAGGAAAGAGTGAAAGGAAGAGTTGGTTAGCTTATGAACTTAATTGTTCCTAAACTTGACATTTTGTTTAACAATCTGAAAGAATCAAAGCTTACTTATAATATGCCAGACACTCTAGATCTTCTTAATACTGAGAAAGAAGCTTATATAATCTGTGTGAAGATTGAGGTCATGGAGTGTATGAAGAGGAGTTGGGACACAAACTTTTTAGCTGTAAGGAGCAATTTCTCAGATATTTTCAAACTCTTGTAAGTATGTATGTATATAGAAAATATTTATAGGATTTTGGTAAAGAATTTTTGGCTTTTTTATACCTTTTCTATTGTTGTCAAAGGGGGAGAGATAAGGAATAAAAAATGAAGATATTCAGCTCAGGGGGAGCTTATCTTTTTGGAGTATGGCAGTTTGGTATTGTTGGACATTTAGTCATTTTTTGCTAAGTGTTTCCAGCAATGCCAAAGGGGGAGATTATTGGAAAGATGTGATGATATGGATGAGTTGTATGGTGTCATTTATTGAAACTATACATTATTCTAGTGATGAATTTCTATGATGTGGTGGTACCGAAGGATAGACTACGTATTTGGCCAAGTATGGAGTAGTAGACCTAGTGTAGAGGTTTTGGTATATGGATCGGTATAGGAGTGTATGATCAATTTTTGACATGTGAACCCAGGAGGAGCTTCATAGAGGTATTATGTACTTTGGTTTATGATCATAGCAATTGATACTATCATTTGATTGAATTACAACTTTCTGAGTATCAAGTATATGGAGTGTAGTGAAGAACAAAGACAATTGGGTATTGGATTGATAAGAGATCCTATCAGATTGATGATCCAATCAATTTGATTTATGGAGATGATAGAGACAATAACTATGATGACACCAATTCTTTTGTTCGAGGTTAGGAACACATTTTGAGGTCAGATCTATCTAATAATTCACACGCTACATATTTTGTTTATGAGGCCGATGGTGAGAGTTATTATATTTGAGGATGGATATATAAGCTCAAGTTTTGGAGATGACTATGATGATGTGATAGTTGGATATTTTAGTGATATGATGTGTATGTATGATAGATTAGTGATCAGATATTGGGCTATCATGTACCTCAATCCTAACATCCTTGTCATTAATTTGTCCTAGAGTCAAATAATTATTTGATTATTTCATCCATTATCCTAATGTTTCCTCTTTGATAAATAAATATTTTTATTTGTTTATACCCCTTTTAATCGTCTCTAGAAATTAAATAAATAAATATATTCAATTGTCTAATTTCCTAACATGTGAGTGAAATAATAATTTTTTATTATGAATTCACTACACTTCTAATTCCATGACACTAATTTTTCTTCCTTTTTTCCCTCTACTTTCTAATTTCCTTTTCCACTTAACTCTTTCCTCCTTCCATTTTCTCCTCCACTTGGAAATGAAATTTCTAATTTATCATCACTTAATTTGTCCTCTCATTTAATCTTCTCCATTGATTGACTTGATTTCTAAATTGATCTTAGCCATCCAATCTATCCCAATTTTTCTATAAATTAGAATCTCATTTCTCATCCTTGAAACCACAATTTCTAGTGTCCTCGTGATTACTCTATCAATTTTCCTTAGATTTCATCATATTTGTGTACTTATATTTTTGAGAGAAACACCAATTTGGAGGATAAAGAAAAACAATGGAATGGAGTGAAGAATATGCGTGAAGCTGGTATGATTTTATTTGTGCATTTCATTTCAAATTTCTATTGATGAGTTTATGATTTCTTTTACATGATAGAATAGATTTTGTGGTTGGCTTTATCATGTATATTTATAACTCCTATTTTCCTATACTATAATAGTATCTGTAGACACCTAAAATTGGTTAAGATAAATTTAAAAAAAGGAAGTGAGAAAATCATTTCAAATCAGAAATTAATTGAATTATCAAAAGCCTTTGGATTAATTAAATCAAATAATTGTGCAATTGAGATTAATCAATTAATTTCATAGTTAAAATTAAATTAATTTCAACCCATTCAAGGGTGCACATGGCTAAAGAAAATCAAATAAATCATTTAATAAAATATCTTAAATTCCTCATCCATCACATGGGATAATTTGAATCAACCAATGAGGATTGAGAATTGGAGCTTACATGGATCAAGCCAATTTTTTTCTCCATTACACATCTTGGAGTTGCATCTTGCCACTCATTTTGTCCCCTTATTTGAAACCATTATTTAATTTGTCTTAACCTTTGAGATAATTAACTCAACCAATCTTTAACCATGGCTAAATCAACTCTACCCCCTACCCTTGGGAAATTCTTTAAATAGAAGCCATTTTTATGCATTTAACAAAAATACACACTTCATGAGCAAAGCATCATCACTATAGGCAAATAGATTCATTTTCATAGCAATAACATGTTGAATTTGCATTTTAGTGAGCATTTTGAGCTAAATAGGCATAATCTTTATCAATTCTCATTCTAGGAAAATCACTAATGGATGTGAAAGTTGAGAGCATTCATTAGCATGATTAGATAGAGAGCCATGAGATGCTTCTTGCATTGTTTTCAATTCATTTAGTTAATCTTTGTTATATTTCCATTGAATTTATTATAATTTCAAACTAATTTTATGAAGGTATGATTTTCATATACACAAATGGCACCCACCATGGGACTATAAGCCTCATTTCTAACATTTTTATGAACTTTTTGTGTGTTTGAGTGTGTTTGTTGCAGGAATTTAGAGTTTGCAGGCAAAGTGATGCGTATGCACCTAAAGAGTGATGCCTTTACACAAGTAAATAGCGCTTATAATCCCTTTTGTCTTCTGTCTTTCATTCTTTCAACGCATTTGGCTGCAAAATGACGTGTATGCACCTAAAGAGTGACACCTTTATATAGTGAAATAGCGTGTAGAATCAAAATCCTAATGCATCTTAGGATTCTTCTACTCCCTACCCTTGAACAATTCTTTCAAAAGAAACCATTTTTGATGCATTTAACAAGAACACACACTTCATGAGCAAAGCATCATTACTATAGGGAAATAGATTCATTTTCAGAGCAATTACATGTTGAATTTGCATTTTAGTGAGCGTTTTGAGCTAAATAGGCATAATCTTTATCAATTCTCATTCTAGGACTATCACTAATGGATGTGAAAGTTGAGAGCATTCATTAGCATGCTTAGATAGAGAGCCATGTGATGCTTCTTGCATTGCTTTCAACTCATTTAGTTAATCTTTGTTATCTTTGCATTGAATTGATCATAATTGCAAACTAATTTCATGAAGGTATGATTTTCATATACGCAAATGGCGCCCACCGTGGGGCTGTAAGCCTCATTTCTAATGTTTTTTATGAATTTTTTGTGTGTTTGAGTGTGTTTGTTGCTGGAATTTGCAGTTTGTAGGCAAAGTGACATGTATGTATCTAAAGAGTGACACCTTTACACAGCTAAATAACACTTATAATCCCTTCAGTCTTCTGTCTTTCATTCTTTCAACACATCTAGCTGCAAAGTGATGTGTATGCACCTAAAGAGTGATGCCTTTACACAGTGAAATAGCGTGTAGCATTAAAATACTAATGCATCTCAAGATTATTCTAGTGCCTTTACTATTTCCTTTAAGCACATTTAAATCTTCATTTAAGTGCATTTAAGTCTATTTTATAGCACTCTGCATTATGTTAAATATCGCTATGTATGTTGTTAAGTAGCACATAGAGTAGGGTAAAGTAGTGATAGAGAAAGGTAAAGTAGTGCATTGTCTATCATGAAATAGCACGTAGGCCTGTTGTAGACACCTAAATTTAGTCAGGTGTATTTTATCAAATCAAGAGGTAAGAATCCTTACCAAACATGCAAAAGAACTTCACAATTTGTCCATTTTGGAAAATCTAGAAGAGGAAGAGAACTTGTTTGAACACTTTATTAAAGTTGTTAAAGCTTGCAAGAGCAAGTTTCCTTCATCGAATTAACACTAATTTTTTTAGGATCTTTAATAAATTTTCAAATTTAGGAAATATCCTTAAGTTGTTTTATTTCAATTTTCTTTTTTTTCCCTCATTGTGTTGGTTATGTTGACTAACTTGTTGGAGGAGACGGAGAGGGAACAATCACCACTAGGTGAGTTAAAAAGAATGGAAAAACACTCAAAAATGTGCCTAGCCTTTGCTAGCTACATGGAAGAGGTATTTTTCTAAATAATCTTGTACTTGATCAAATTGTGGAAATTTCACTTTTCAAAATCTAGTTTAATTAAAGCCTATTATTGTTTCCCAAAAAGGACACTAAGTATATGCTCTCAACTTTTTAAAGTTTATCAAAAATCCAAACGTGTTGATTTTGGGGATAGAAAGAAAGGTTGGTAAATGAACCAAACACTTCAATTCTAAAAACCTCATTGTTAAGAGGTTAAAAATTTACATTTGTTAAAAGTGTTTGGAATTGGAAAAAGTAGAAGAGATATGCTGTTCACTCTTTGAGTGAATCAAAATCCCCAACCTACTTGATTCAATTCATTTATTGCTTTAAATATGAACATGATAGAGCTTTAGAGGGCCTGCCTCCCGAGTACATCCTTATGAGGACGGTGATAGGGAACGACCCAAGTGGGAGACAATAATTTTAGTCATGATAAAATCTGACCAACTATAATATAAATGCATTCATCCTCAAAAGGATTGATTGACCAATAAGTGTTGAGAATCTACACCTCCTCTAGTAGTCCTTTAGGATTGTGCAAAATCGTGTCTTTATGCATGTGGGAGGCCCTTGTAATGAGGGTATAAGAGAATTTTCATTTATTTGAATGGAGTTACATTACAATTTGGATAAAGTAGAAACCTACCTTTTAAAGCCATGATTAAGAGCCAAATTTGACTTTAGGTAGCTTATTTAGAAGATTTTCTTGTTAAGACCCATTATAAAATCTAGGAACATACACTTTGTGTGGTTTAGGATAGAGAAAAAGAAATTTCTCTGTGTGATTTTTTTTTTCTAAATTTTTGTACAAGAAAACGTCCTGGAAATCTGATCACAAACTTTAAATTTTTAAAAATCTCTCAAAAATAATGACAGGTAACATTACCTGGTTAAGTGACGCGTATCATCATTTGTGTCACGTGTGTAGAATTTTTTTTCCACCTAAAACAAATCAAGAGGAGTGTAATATGTTTTAACTTGCGCGTAGATACTCTCCAAGTGTTGCGTAAAATTGTTAAGTGATGCGTGATAACAATCAAACACCATGTGTTGTGTCTTAAAGTTGTGTGTAACAGCTTTCTAGTAAGCGTGTAAGAAACTATTAAGTCTCGTGTATCATCAAGCAAAGTTGCATGTACAAACTGAGACAACAAAACATGGGGCATTTCCCAAGGGTTTGAAAAAAATTGAATTTCATATTTGGATACCCATTTGGAAGTTCTACCTATTTATAATCTTACATTGATAAGAATCCCTCATATTTGGAGAATTCAAAAAAATCATTTTAGGGATTGATCAAAGGGGATAAAAGCCAAGAAATCATTCATTTATGCTCAATTTAGCTTTCACCAGATCCCACTACATAAAGTGTACCTTTCAATTAGATGACACATATCTTAGGGAAGATATTCCCTTTCCAAGTGATACCTTTACCTCCTCATGACAAACAATCAAACCAACAAAACAGGTGGAACCAAATAGGATGGCCTTTCCTTTTGATAATATGGATCCCGATCTCATTAACCTTGTCAACAAGGAAAACACTAATAATCCAAATAGTGGAAATGCAGAGGTTAATAATAATGGGACTAATGGAGGAGGAATTGACCCTAACAACTAAGGGGTAGATAATAACATTGGAGGTAACAATGACCCTAATGATGAAGAGGCTACTGAGGAAAAAGTCAACGAAGTGATACAAAGCCCATTCTTCATGAAACTTGTGGAGAAATTTTTAGAAAGAGATAAGGAAAAGTACTTCCTAGACCTAGCACAAGTGGGGACAAAACTTCCACGTGACTATGATGTTGATAAATTGAAACAAAAAGAAGATGAGACTAATCCTATTGACATCATGAACAAGCAATTTAAGTTATTTCAAATGTAGTTGGACAACATGAAACAAATGGGGGCTCCTAAACCCCTTTCTATTGAAGCATTTTTCCCTTTTCCATTTGATAAAACCCTAACTATGGTGTCATTCCCTAGTAATGGAGTTTTTCCTAAGTATGATAAATATGAGGGAGAATCCAATCCACAAGATCACTTAAGGGAAATTTGTGCATTGAGCTTGGATTTCATGCATGACACAAACTATTTAATGAGATTATTTCCAAGAAGCCTTGGTGGAATGGAGATGGAGTGGTTTTCCAAAATACCCTTTGGTATTCGCACTTTTAAAGAATTGGCTTCCAAATTTGTGATACACTACTCTTATAATATTAAACACGAAGTCACAATAATTAATTTATGCAACACCAAACAATGTGATGGAGAAGGATTCTTTCTTTTCCTACAAAGATTGAGAGTGGTATTTTCTAGATACCCTCGAAGTGTTCCTAAAAAGGAAAAGATGGATATCTTCATCAATAGCTTGAATACTGAAATGAACTATCATTTGAGGTTACAATGTCCACATTCTTTCCAAGGCTTAATAGAGAATGGATTTAAAATGGAGGAAGTATTATTGAAAAGTGGAGAACTCAAACTCTACAAGGATAACAAAAATGCTAATAACAATAGTTCCAACAACAACAATAATAGGGCTCCTCCTAACAACAATCAATTTTGGATGAAGAATACTAACCAAGGTGTGGTTAACGATGGAGTTGTGGAAGAAAACAACTTAAAGGCCACTCCATTTAATATCATGAGAGGATCCAACCAAGATAATAATGTAAATTGAGCACCCAAGGTTCTCTTCAACAATAACAATAACAATAATTTTGGGAACAATCAAGAGGCTAACAAGCCTAAACCCTTCTTCGCTCCATCTCCTATAAGTAAATTTAAACTCTTGGGTGAACCTCTTGAAAATGAATTGAGAACCCTCATTGCAAATAAGATTATTGACTTACCTAGAGCTCAACCCTATGAACCACAAGTAAAACCATCATGGTGGAATGAGTCAAATCATTGTGAATACCATCAAAATCGAGGACATAAGACAAATGATTGCATGGGATTAAACATGTGGTACAAGACCTTATTGATAATGGTGTGATCAAAGTTAAAGCACCTCAAAACAATGATGATCACATGACATTCAAAACCCCTTTCTTCAAGCATGAGAAATGAGAATCTTACAATGCTAATAAAAATGGTAATAATTCAAGAGGTAATAACAAATTTAACTTTACTCACAGTTATGATAATACTATCAATACCCTATCAGGACATGATAATACTATCAATGTTGTGGTGGTAAAGGAACAACCTAGCAAAGAGACCTCTAATGTTGTTACTAGGGGGAAAGCAGCAAGGATCACCCTACAAGGAAGTGTCCCTCAAACTTTTGGTCCTACACAAGAAACCAATTTGGCTAAACAAGC
This sequence comes from Thuja plicata, assembly GCA_018584345.1. Taxonomy (NCBI): domain Eukaryota; kingdom Viridiplantae; phylum Streptophyta; class Pinopsida; order Cupressales; family Cupressaceae; genus Thuja; species Thuja plicata. The sequence continues at coordinate 4,936,985 of MU227527.1, read as the reverse complement.
ATCTTCTTCAACAAAGCATTCTAGCTTGGTGGATCAATTAAAAAAGACACCAGCTCAAATTTCCATTTTGGAGCTATAAAATTTTTCTCCCAATCATAAAGAGATCTTGGAGAAATCTCTTGTGGAAACTACCATTCTTGAAAATTTGGAGGAAGAAAGATGTCAAAACATGGTGGTTCATCTCATTGTACCTCATTGTCTATCCTTTTCTGAGAAAGATGACATGTCCATAAACCATCCTCAAAATCTCCCATTGCATATACAAGTTTTGATTCAAAAACACCATGTTAAAATAGTCCTCATTTATGGAGGAGCTGGTCTAAACATTTGTACCTTGAATCTATTCAGAGATTTAGGGTTATCTCTATCATCTATTGATCCCAAGAAACAAATCACTATAAAATATTATGATGAGGAGGAAATATATTCTAAATGAATGGTGGTTTTTCCCATTCAAGTGGTTCCAATCAAGAAAGATATCATTTTTCAAGTCCTTGACATGAAATTAACTTATAATATTTTATTAGGAAGGCCATGGATTCATGAAATTCAAGCAGTGCCTTCGACATATCACCACTGTATCAAGTTTCCATACATGGGTGAAGAAATAACTATTGGAGGAGATTTAAATCCCTTTCAATATTTTAATATTGTGAAACCTCTTCATGATTTATTTATTCCACATAATAGAGAAGGAGTCATTCCTAGTGCCATCATTGAAGAAACCAATAAAAAAGGTCCTAGTTCGACATTAAATGTTACTTCTACTTCAATTCCTAATGAAACTAACTCATCTATATCAACTAAGGGAAAAGAGAAAGTTAGTTTTGAGGGTGAAAGTTCCAATGAAAATTCGTTAAAATTTTCTACTCCAAGGGAAGAAACTTTGAGACCTTCTAGGATTGAAAGAGAAAAAAACAAGAAGGAAAACTATCAAAAGATGAATGAGATGATGCACAATTTTGAAAAACAATGCAGAATACATAAAAAAGGAGTGGGGGAATATTTTGTTTCCTTGTTTGACTTACCCACTTCTCCAAGGACACATGGAAAACCTTCAAGTTCTCATTCACCCAAAAAAATACAACTCTCATTTTGTAAGGGAGAGTGATCAATCAACCATAGAAAAAGAAGATAATGAAGTCTTGCAATGGCTTTGTAAAGATGAGGATAGTCCAAATGTTCCCATGGAAAAAGTGCAACATGTCAACATACAAACTGATCAATATGGAAAATGATTCCAAATAATGCAAAAATGGGTTACAGGGGAAGAGAACCCTTAGGCATTAGAAATAAAGGATTTCTATAACCCATCCAACTTCCTTAGAGATCCAAGGATGAAAAATCGGGAATAGGGTATCAAGAGAAATGAGTTAGTTCAAACACTATTCATGATTCTTATGAGCATGTACATATGTTAGAGTCCAAAAGTGAAGATGACTCCAGAGAATATGAATTGGATTCTCTATCCAAAGAGTCTTGTCATGACAAGGAGATAGATGTCATTCATGCCTATGCCCCTATACCCAATGCAAACAATCAAGCCAATATGGATCAAGGGTCAAGTTCTACACAAATATCAAATGATCCTCAAGTACAAAATGAAGGACAAGTATCTAGTGACAATCAATGGGTAGGTGAACCAAGGGTACCTTCGTGGGGGGGGAGATTCAAACGTTAGGTGTAATCCACACATTTTTTTCCTATGGAAATCCACGAGGACTCTAGTGAAGATAATTTTGATCCAACTTCTATGGAACACCTCGAACAAGCACATATCATTGACTTGAGCAATACAATGTATGAACCTTCAAACGGAGTCATGTCCTTAAACCTCATAAATGGAAACTTACCTAATGAGTCCTTAGCCCTTATCCATCCTGAACTTATTGATTGGGATATGACTGAACCTAATGACTTACTCTATTTTCCCAATGATAATGTTATGGCCCAATATCTCAATGCGGTTGAGCCATCTTCCACCAATGAATTCGATCCAAACATGATGATGGAAGCAAGGGTCCAATCTCTTAATCCACAAGAAAAAAATTTAAAAAAAAAGTAAAAAAATGAAAAGGTCTAGTGGTGAAAACCACCATGTGGCAGTGCTAGACCCCAAAAAAGTAAAAATAAAGGATGTTTCTGAAGGTGAAAACATAACTGTGCCACTTAAAGATGAGAGATTGGATGTTTTACCTTAACATGAAGAGGAAAGATCTCCTATCCTAATTGAGCCAACATAAAAGGTCGACATTGGTATGAAATTGGAACCTAAATTCATCCATCTAGCAGCATCTTTGACTCCAAAAAAAGGGAAGGATTTCATCCAATTCTTTCAAGAAAATAAAATCAACTTTGCATGGTCTTATGTAGATATGCCAAGATTGGATCCAAGTTTCATAATGCCTCACCTTAATATGAGACCCGACATAAAACCCGTTAAGAAAAAAGTTGAGAAAATGCATCTCCATGTGGCTTTGTTGGTTAAAGAAGATTTGGAAAATTTACTAAAAGTTGGCTTCATACGAGTCATAGCTTATGAGAAATAGATTTACAATATTGTACCTATTACTAAACATGATAAATCCATTCGAGTATGCACAGATTTTAGAGATCTTAACCTTGCTTTCCCTAAGGATGATTTTTCACTACCAAGCATTGATGCTATAGTGGATTTGACAGTAGGATACTCCATGTTCTCATTAATGGATGGATTTAGTGGGTAAAATCATATTAGAATAGCACCCGAGGATCAAGAAAATATCGCTTTCACTTGCCCTTGGGGTAATTTTTGTTAGAATGTCATGCCCTTCGACCTTAAAAATGTTGGAGCTACCTATCAAAGGGCAATGACTACCATATTTCATGACATGATGCATACCTTTCTTGAATATTATGTGGATGATATTTTAGCAAAGTCACATGAAAGAAAAGATCATCTACCTATCCTAGAAAAAATCTTTACAAGATTGGAACAATTTAAAGTAAGGTTAAATCCAAAAAAATGTGCATTTGGTGTCCAATCTAGATTTCAGCAAAAGGGATAGAAGTGGATCCAGAAAAAGTGCAATAAATTATGGAAATGGAAACACCCAAAAAAATTAGCCAATTGAGGTCACTACAAGGAAGACTCCAATCTATTAGAAGATTCATCTCTCAATTGGTGAAAAAATGCTACTCTTTCACCAGATTGCTAGGTAAGGATACTATTTTCAAATGGGATGATGAATGTGAACAATCTTTTACCCTTTTAAAGATATACTTGGTGAATCCACCTATTTGTATGCCTCCCATCAAAGGTAAACCCTTACTATTATACATTTCAGCAACAAAGCGATCTTTAGGAGTTTTATTAGCACAAGAGGATGATGAGGGAAAAGAAAGAATAATTTATTACTTAAGCAGAACCTAGATCAAATATGAGTTAAACTATAGTTTTATGGAGAAATATTTCTTAGTGGTAGTTTTTGCTTCCCAAAAACTATGAAATTACATTTTGATACACAAGGTTAAGTTTATTGCTAAGATTGATCCACTCAAGTATTTGCTTAGCAAAACAACCCTTACACAAAGGATTGCTAAATGGGTGATGGTATTAAGTGAATTTGATATTGAGTATGTAGAACGAAAAGCTATCAAGGGACAAGTCATAGAAGATCAATTGGCAAAGAATCCCTTAGTTTACAATCATCCTATACAGATAGAATTCCAGATGCAAAAATAGTAAATGTGGAAGCAAAAGTATCAAAGTTATATTTTGATGGATCTTATACACAGAATGGATCAGGAGCTGGAATTTTATTGATCACACCATAGGGATACACCATTCCGAAGTCCTAAATTTTCTTTTCCTATTCACTAACAATTGTAGACACCTAAAATTGACCAGGTGTATCTCAAGCATTCAAAACTATAAATCTCAGCCAAATGCCTTAAAATCTCATCTCAATGCAAAACAAATGGATCAAATCAAATGGACAAAAATCAAATCAAATTAAAAGATCAAATAATCACGAAATCAAATAATTTAATTCTAAGCCTAAAGGGATTGATCAAATTATGCAATTGATTTTAATTAATTAATTGTATAGTTCAAAACAAAAAGATCAAATCCAACCCATTCACCCTTCTATGGCTAAATTAATTAAATGATTGAGTTATTTAATTCCTAATTTCTTTGAGACAACCAACCAATTTTCCCTCCATTTGAGAACACCTCAAAGCTTTTGACTTAACCAAACTTTGATCATGATCAACTCACTCTACCCCCTACCCTTGGGAAAATGCTATAAATACAAGCCATTTCCTTTGTGTTTGGGATCCAAGAATTTCAAGAGAAAAAGCATCCTTATTATAGGCATATGGAGAGCATTTGAGAGTTTTTATCACATTTCATTATTTTCATAGCATTTAGTATATCATGTTTAGGAGCATTTTTTTTTCTAACACATCTTGGAGCATTTTGAGCATTTTTAAGCTAGATTTGAGCATTGTTTTTCATTCATTTCTCATTCTAGGATTGTCCTTGAGAGAGATTAAGCCTGAGATCTCTCTTAATAAAGATTAGATAGAGAACCATGAGATGATATAGATTTTTAGCTTCAATTCTTAGATTAAATCATATTTTCTTTCTATAGAATTATTGTTATTAGTCCTAATTTCATGAAGGTGTTAATCTTACACACACACATGGCGCCCACTGTGGGGCTGTAAGCCTCATTGCTAACGTTTTTATCATAAAATTTTGTGTGTTTTGCTTTTTTCTTGGTGTTATTTTGCAGGAAACAGGAGAAGAGCCACTTATGCAATATTTAGAGCTGCCTACGAATAATAAAACGCCGCCTATGAAGCTTGATTTGTCTCCATCTTAAGTTCTGAAACTGCGTGCTAGATAAAGTGTGCCATCTGCTAGATAAAGCATGTCGTTGACTAGATAAAGTGTGCCACCTACTATTTTTCAACATCTTCTTACTAGAAACCTTTGGCTACTTCTTACACTTTCTGTGCCGCCTGTTAAATTTGTTTAACCACCTGTGATTTCTTAAAAGCCACTTGTTAAGATTTAAAAGCCACTTAGAAAGCTCTTATTTACGCGTGCTAGCATTTAAATTCTTCCCTTTAGCTATTAAATGTCGCGTAAGTGTTTTTGCATTAAATCAAGTTTTTATTGATTTGGTCACTGTTGTAACTCTCTGTGTTTTTCTATCCCGCAGATGAAAAATCACCCAAAGGTGCAGAAACCAGAGAAGCGGATCACAAAGCTTAGCAAAGAGGTGAGAATCAAAACTAAAAATGACAAAGAAATACATGCAACCAATCTGTTAGAAAGTTTATTTGAGAAAGAAGACTTTTATGATCACTACATTAAGGTGTTTTTTTCTTACAAACAAAAATTTCCTACTCTTTAATTGGTTTCATGCCTAGTTCTTTAAAGCTTTGAATTGATAAATCTTTCATTAAAAGACCTTTTAGGAGAGAGTTTTTCATTTTAGTTTTTCCAAGTTTTCTTCACTTTGTCTCTCTTTGTGTTGACTAACTTGTTGGAGGAGCCAAAGTGGGAACGATTGCCACTAGGTGAGTGAAAAATAAGCCAAATCACTCAAAAATGCGCCTAGCCTTGCTAGCTTCAAAAAATTAGGTTTTTATCTAATCAAGATTGCATTGCTTAACTTGTGAAAAATTATTTGAATCTAGCATAATTAGGGACACCCTACTATTTTCTGTTCAAATGAGACATTAGGTATATGCTCTCAACTTTTTGAAGTTGATCAAAAAGCCAAAAGTGTCAAGTTTGGGTGGTAAAAAGAAAGGGAGGATTAATCAAACCACACATCTCATTTTTTAAGAACCTCCTTGTCAAGAGGTTGAAAATGAAAAAATCTATTTGAGGTGTTTGGAACAAAGAAAAACAATAGGGATATGCTCTTCACTCTTTGAGTGAATCAGATTCCCAAACTTGTTGGACTGAGTTCGGTTCTTGTTTTAAAGGGCCTGCCTCCCAAGAATTTCCTTACGAGGATGGTGAGAGGGAACGAACCAAAGTGGGAGATATTCACTTTTACCACAATGTCATCTGACCCACTATAAATAAATACACTTTACCTTAATCGAAAAGTGACTAAAACTTGTGCAAGCCATCCTCACTTCCTCTAGTAGTCCTTTGGGATTATGAAAAATTGTACTTTGGTGCATGTGGGAAGCCCTCAATGGGGTAAAGGATATTGTCAAGATTTAGACTTGAATAATTTGAGACCTTGATAAAGTAGCAGACCTACCTTTGTAGAGCCATTTATTAAAAGCCAAATTTGTTGACTCTAAGGTAGACTATTTGGAAGACATTCTTGTGCAAACCTATCAAAACATCCGAGAACATACACTTTTAGTGTGGTTTTAGGGATATGGTACAATTTTGATGTGTGTGTTGAGCTTGTACTCTATTTTCACACAAGAATCTTTTTTGGTAAATCTGATCAAAGACTTAAAACTTTTAAATCCAAAAAATACAAAAAAAAATTGATAAAATCAACTTTGATCAACAAAGAGCCGCGTACCATCATTTCAGAGCCGCGTACAAATGAAATGGGACCACTTATAAATCTTAAAACACCGCTTGAAATCATTCAACAACCATTTAAGCCGGTAGAAAGTGTCGCCTATAAAATTATAAAACCGCCTATCAATAGGCAAAAGCCACCTGCTAACTATAGAGCGTCGCGTATAGGATTTCCAGTGACCGCTTATTAACGATAAAAGGCTGCCTACACGAAGGTAAGAGCCTCCCAAAAATTTAAAATGGAAAATAGTGGGTATATGCTGAAGGGTTGAAAATAAGAAAGTTTCATTTTTGGATACCGTTTTGGACGTTCTACCTCTATGGATACTTAACTGGATCATAATCCGCCATTATTGGGCATTTTGTAAATTTATCCACGGATTGATCATTTAAGCGAGTTAAAAACCTATGATCTTTATTTGATATATGTTAATGTCAGTTTTTACTTGATCCCATTATATCAAGGCTACCCTACAACCAGATGGATCTTATCTAAGGCAAGAGTGTCCTTTTCTGGGTGATCCTTTCTCTTCAAGACCCTTAGAAGAACCCATCAAAGAAGTAGAACCAAGGATGTCTTTTCCATTTGGCCATTTAGATCCCGATTAGATCAATCATGTGAACAAGGATATGAACAAACAAGGAAATGTTGATCCTAACAACAAAGGATCCAACAACAATACCAATGGAGGAACAAACATGGATCCTAACAATCAAGGGATGAACAATACCAACAATGGGGGCAACATAGACCCTAATGATGAGGAGTTAACTGATGAAAAGGTTAATGAGTCTATGCAAAGCCCTTTCTTCATGAAACTTATGGAAAAAGTGTTGGAGAAAGACAAGGAGAAGTACTTTCTAAACCTAGCACAAGCAGGTCTCAAACTTCCACACGATTATGATGTCACCAAACTCAAACAAGAATAAGATGAGGCTAACCCCATTGACAACATGAACAAGCAATTCCAACTTTTCCAGATGCAATTGGACACAATAAAACAAAGTGGGGCTCCTAAACCCTTTTCTATCAAAGCTTTGTGTCCATTTCCATTTGATAAGTCTTTAATCATGATACCA
>MU227527.1:4804856-4914918 GCA_018584345.1 Thuja plicata | reverse complement strand
GTAGAGTACCTTATGCTAGTGTAGTTGGCAGTCTTATGTATGCTATGGTCTGTACTAGACCAGACATTGCCCAAGCAGTGGGAGTCCTGAGTCGGTTTATGGCTAACCCTGGATGGGTACATTGGGATGCAATTAAGTGAGTATTCAGATATTTGAGGGGTACATCAAATTACTCCATATGTTACCATGGTAACTCTTATGGATCTCTGCATTCAGTTTGTATTCATGGGTTTTTGGATTCAGATTGGGCAGGTGATATTAACAGCAGGAGATCCACCAGTGCTTATGTGTTCACTATGTTTGGTGGTGCCATCAGTTGGATGAGTAAGGGACAATCTGTGGTTGCTTTGTCCACTATAGAAGCTGAGTACATGGCTGCTACTCATGCTTGTAAGGAAGCCATTTGGCTTAGGAGATTGTGTTCTGATGTTGGTGTTGATGCATAATAGATTACTATTTGGTGTGACAATCAGAGCGCTATTTTCCTTGCAAAGAATCCAACTTTCCATGCCAGAATGAAGCACATTGATATGCAGTTTCACTTTGTGAGAGATATGGTGGAAGATGGAAAGGTAAATTTGGAGAAGGTAGATACTGTGAAGAATGTTGCAGATGCATTAATGAAACTAGTGGGCACTGCAAAGTTTAGTTGGTGTTCGGAGTCTATGGGCCTTTTGGCCTATAGCGGTTAGTTCCTGTTATCTTCCTATTGCTCTTACAAGGTGTTCGACAAGTGGGAGAATGTTAGGAATAAGGTGTCTCAACCTTGGATAATTCATATTCTTATTATTTGTTTTGTAAAATCTATTTTCTTGCAAATAATGTAATTAAGTGTGAGTGTACATGTCTATTTGGCATGTTAATGTGTCACTCCACTTGATGTGTCAGCACCTTGAATGGTGTGTAAGGAGATCATGGCTAAAATGGTTATGATGGATTCCTATGACACGTAAGACCTATTTATAGGAGATTTTAATGACAAGTGAAGACATGCAAGACATGTGGGAACTGATAAAGTAGAGTACTTTACACTCTTCCACAATCGTGGGGTTAAAAAAAATTTAGGGTTCCTATTTTCTCAGAGAATGGTAAAACCCTAATGTGGCTATCTTTGGAAGTTGCCCTAAAAAGGAAAGCACATGATATAAGCATTTTTAGGGTTACAAAAAAGAGTGTATTGTTGGTATAAGCTAGTGCTACTAGATTTGTCTGTGTGTGTCGATTGTCTCCTGGAAGACCTTGCATTGCAAGTGTGTTGTAACCATTGTGTTGAAGATAATACATTGTGCAGGTTTTGGAGTGCTGGGGTTTTTTACCGAAAGTTTTTCCCCAGGGTAAATCATTGTGTCATTCTCTATTTTCTGTATGCATGGTATGTGGCTGCAATATCATTTTTAAAGTAGTTAATGAATCTGAAATTGTAAGGATTTAAAATAATTTGCACAATACTTTCCTATAGAGATTAGTGTAGGAAGCTATTTCCGCACCTGAGTTTCCTTACATGTAATAGGGAGATGCTCGTAGGTCCACAACTGTAATATTACAGCACCTACAGAAAGAGTTGCATTGCACCAATAAACAACCTCGTGAAGATCATGATATAACTATGCTAAAACATAGGAGCCCCAATCCAATCTCCATGGATGTGAAATCAAGTCCTCTAATATCTAGCCCCATCTGACCGTGAAACCATGACCTCTCCTGTCTGGCAGAAGTAATCCACCAATCACAGCTCCTAACAATGCTGGTAAAGTGGGAAAGGAGGCAAACTGTGCCCAAGTAATGCAATCATCATCAATGGTGTTATCTCCAAACACCCATCTGCATACACTACTATCATAAATTGAATCATAATACACCTACTTTCCATGAGTCAGGATCCTCGATAATCTCTAAACATCCTCAGGCGTGATAGTCATCTTGTTGAGGGGTAAATGAAATGTATTATGGTCAGAGTGCCATCACTCTGCCATAGCTATCAAAAGACCTTAGTTCAACTGAAACCAAGGGAGATCTAAAAGGAAAATGAGACCACATGTCTCAATAGTACACCGCTCAGGAGGTGTAATCTCATCCACTAAATCGAATATCCAAGAAGCTACACCTCGTACCCACAACTTACGGTAATGTTCCTACATTTTGAAACAAAGTGCATCATATTATTCTTTCTCTTGGTGAACCATTCTACGTCAACCACACACATTAAATCTATCTTTTCTCTAACTTGAGTGTATCAACTTATTTCTCCTAACCTCTATATCATGAGACACAAGGACAATTTGTAATCATTTTTTTAATAAAATCTGATTGACCTATCAAACATTCATCACTATGACTTTTATAATATTCTAAACACTATGTGACATTCTGGATGAATATTTTCTAGCTTGGAATCTAATTGAGTCATCTGGATGATCAATCGAAAAGACTTCATCTATTCTCTATCTCAATTTTCAAACTTCATGGTAGGTGGCACTTTAATTAGTGTACCCAGCTTTTCAAGCCCCACGACATTTAACTCATTAAATGTGACACTTTACTACTCAGAGGCGATTCTTAGCTAATTAGGCGGCCTTTTAAATCCCTACGTGGCTTTTTACAAATCATACATGGCCTTTAAAAACTAGGTTTTTTTAGGCGGCTCTTTTCTATTTGGGTTACAATTTTGCCCTAAATCTTACGCGGCTAAGGATTGACTCTATGCGGCTTTTTGACATGTGGGGTTGCTTTTCTATACCCTATGTGACACTTTATCTATCCTACGCAACATTTCACTAAATTTTATCTAGAAAGAATCAAAAACATGTATTAAATGCTATGTAAAGAGCAATAAATGCACTAAGGGAGTTTGGACCACTCACTAGAGACCCGTAGTCAGGAGGTCTCTGATATCTGTGTGCTTGCTCGAACCTATGCTCTCGAATGGGAACCACCATCACTGTCAATTGTCAGAGGCTCAGAGAAAAATCTCAATAGTGAAAAGTGAAAATGAATAATAAATTTGGGTTTTTCAACCTATTTAAGCTATTTTACCCTATTTTGTGAGATTTTTGACCCAGTCAAACCAAATCTGCATATTCTGCACACTAGGGCATTTGTTCAACATCTTTCAACATCATTGTTTATCAGAAATGCAATCATCTTGGATCTATTCTATCAGCATTATTCATCAAATTTTTCACACCTACGATCAATATGATTTCATTTTTGAGGGGGCATCATTATATCATCCAACTGGGATCCTCCATCTATCCTATATCAAGTCTGGGGCATTGAAATTTTAGAATTTATCAGAGTATCATATCAGAATATCATATCAGAGCATCATATCAGGGTTTCATACTAGAATATCATATCAGAGCATCATATCAGGGTTTCATATCAAAGTATCATATCAGGATTTCATATCAGGGTTTCATATCAGGGTTTTCGTATCAGACAATCAGCTCATCAGTATCAAATCAATGATTAGGACAATCAATCTTTCTTTGAATCAATGCGCTTCACACATCAATTCAAAGAGGGGCATTTGTAGACACCTAAAATTGACCAGGTGTATCTCAAGCATTCAAAACTATAAATCTCAGCCAAATGCCTTAAAATATCATCTTAATGCAAAACAAATGGATCAAATCAAATGGACAAAAATCAAATCAAATTAAAAGATCAAAGAATCATGAAATCAAATAATTAAATTCTAAGCCTAAAGGGATTAATCAAATTATGTAATTGATTTTAATCAATTAATTGTATAGTTCAAATAAAAAAGATCAAATCCAACCCTTTCACCCTTCCATGGCTAAATTAATTAAATGATTGAGTTATTTAATTCCTAATTTCTTTGAGAGAACCAACCAATTTTCCCTCCATTTGAGAACACCTCAAAGCTTTTGACTTAACCAAACTTTGATCATGATCAACTCACTCTACCCCCTACCCTTGGGAAAATGCTATAAATACAAGCCATTTCCTTTGTGTTTGGGATCCAAGAATTTCAAGACAAAAATCATCCTTATTATAGGCATATGGAGAGAATTTGAGAGCTTTTGATCACATTTCAGCATTTGCATAACATTTAGTATATCATGTTTAGGAGCATTTGTTGTTTTCTAACACATCTTGGAGCATTTTGAGCATTTTTAAGCTAGATTTGAGAATTATTTTTCATTCATTTCTCATTATAGGATTGTCCTTGAGAGAGATTAAGCCCGAGAGCTCTCTTAACACAGCTTAGATAGAGAACCATGAGATGATATGGAATTTTAGCTTCAATTCTTAGATTAAATCATATTTTTTTTCCATAGAATTGTTGCTATTAGTCCTAATTTCATGAAGGTGTTAATCTTACACACACAACAATATTTCAGAATATGAAGCTTTAGTTATAGGCATTAAATGGCTTTTGAATGGAAGGTAATAGAACTGCAAGTATATGGGGATTCACAACTAGTCATTAACCAAATCAATGATGAATACCAAACTAAAGATGACAAGTTGATGCCTTATAAAAGGTTGTTAGATGATTGGAAAAATTATTTTGTCTTGATCACATTTGAAAAAATCCCAAGGGACAAAAATGGGGTAGAAGATGCTATGGCTACTTTGGCTTCATTACTTCAAATGGCCGATCAGAGAGCTAGGTATGAATTCTTCGTGGAAGAATTAGTGAAACCTTATTTTGACCTACCTGAAACCCAAAACATTTTCCTTTTCAATGGATATGAATCACCTTGGTATGGACCCATCTTTACCTATCTTAAAGACTAATTTTTACCCCTAGACCAAACCTGAACCCAAAAGAGACACCTCGTACGCCAAGCGACTTGCTATACTATCTTATCTGACACATTATATCACAAAAGTATTGACAGAATGCTACTTAGGTGTCTAAAGGATGAGGAATAAAAGTTATCTTTATGGGACGTTCATGAGGGTATGTTTGGGTCTCATTCGAGTGGTTAAGCCTAGCCTAGAAAATCCTTCGCATGGGTTACTTTTGGAAAACCTTAGAAAAAGATGCTTGCCACTTTGTCAAAGTGTGTCCAAAATGTTAATATCATGGAGATAAGATTCATATGCCCACACAAGAGTTACACTTGATCATTACACCATGGCCTTTCTGTCAATGGGGATTTTATATTATTCACATGATTTATCCACCTTCATCTAATGGTCATAAGTACATTATAACTACAACAAAATGGGTAGAAGCTATGACACTAACAACTGCAATGGGTAAAAAAATCTTCATGTTTATTCTAAACCACATCATGTGTCGATATGTTATTCCTCATGCCATCATCACAAAAAATGGAAAACAATTTAAGAATAAAGATGTGGATGAATTATGTGAGACATTTCACATTACACACCATTTTTCCTCCATTTATTATCCTCAAGGAAATGGTCAAGCCAAAACAACAAATAAGAACATCCTCAAAATATTGAAAAGATCGATTGCAAAATCAAGAATATATTGGAATACACAATTGAACCTAACATTATGGGCCTACAAAACAAGCATTAGAACACCAACGAGGGCAAAACCATTTTCTTTGGTTTATGGGGCAGAAGTTGTTTTACCTTTGGAGGTTGAAATCCCATCTTTGAGAGTATCATTGCAAGGATTGATAAACGATGAGGATTATAGGGTTGGAAGGCTTCAACAATTGGAATTTTTAGAAGAACATCAAACTCAAACTTATGAGCACTTGAAAGTGTACCAAAATAGAATATCAAGGAATTATAACAAAAAGATCAAACCTAGAACATTTCAAGTACGGGATTTAGTGTTGAGAGAAAACCCTAAGAACCAAGAAGAAAGAGAAAAGAAATGAAAATGGGAAGAAAATTGGCTAGAAATTTTGTGATTACTTCTTCCTTTGGCATGGGGACATACAAGTTGGCTGATTGTGAAGGAGATGAGCTACAAGAACCTATCAATAGCATTCACTTAAAGAGGTTTTACACTTGAATAGATGAAAGTGTATAGGTTGAAATAGTATCAGAGAAAAGTGTATCTAGTGAGATTAGCATCATTCTTTGTACATGAGAAAATTTCAAAAATCCAAAAACATGAGAAAAATTCAAAATCCAAGAAAAAGGACAAAGATCAAAATTCAAAAAACAATGAAAAAGAAGGAAAGCATAAAAAGAGGAAAATTGAGCATGAATAAAGAAAAAACATTCAAAAGATCCAAAAATGGTTGTCTTGGTGAAAACCTAGAAAATTGGTGCCTTGATGATATTAAAAAAAAATTAAAAATAAAAAAAAGAAAGAAAAATTTATAAAAAAAAGAGAGAGAGAGAAAAGTACCTTGGTGAAAACCTAGCAATAGGCGCCTTGGTAGAAAAAAAAAAGAGAAAAAGAGAAAAAAATCCAAAAGGTGAAAACCTGGAAAACAGGTGCTTTTTGATCCCTTAGGTCTTTCCTAGTTGAGTTTGCACATATTGCATTTTCCATCTCATGGTATATATCCTTGCATCTGTCATTTGTGCATAGTCATAATAAAGTCTTTGAGCTGCATTGTCAAAATCGTTGTCACACATTCAGTTTCATTTGGCTAGATTTACACATGGTCTCATATTCACTTGGGGGAAAAGCATTGGTTTTAATACAAACAAATTCGATAAGGGCTACTTTTTGGTCACATGACATAAGAGATTCTTATAACTTTAGAGGAGAGATTTTTTTGAGCCTTTGATGTATATCATTGTTCAACTCGAGCATTTGTTCTTGAAACTATTACGCAAATTTCCTATCCTATGCAATTTTGGCTACAAGTGGAGAAAATGAGGCTCCCACAAGGGTAGAGCCCAACTTGTATGTTTCTACACCTGATTCCTTGTCTCTGTCTTTTTCTCTGCATGTTCTAGGTCTCGTTTTAAGCCCTTCAAATGCAAAAAACCCCATGAAATATCCCTTAAAAATCTAACTCCTTGGTGGCTGTTATAATCCTTCATTACCTTTTTCACCACTTAAGATCGCAATTCTTCATGTGTTTTAATTTATCCACAGTGGTCACCTTTTATGCTTAGTCATGCAATCACGATGGTCTTGTAGCATGTTAGCTTGACTATGTGAGTGAGCGATGGTATTATCAGAAATGTTTATCACTCACTCGCCATGTGATTTAAGGTTTTCAGTCCGTGACTATGCGAGTAAAGGAGATTTTATGTTATCACTCACTCATTGAGCTAAACCACTTAGCATATTTTGTTGTGTGAGTTTGCGATGCGGTCTGTGTTGTAGGTTATGTGTGGTCATCGTTCACTCGCACATGGTTAAACATCAAGTTAGAAAAGTGCTGCAAGTATGCGATTGAAAGGAAATATGAAGATCGACGGTTGTCATTCACTCACCCAGAATCAAGGTAAATTTTTTTAGGGATGGAAAGTACATGAAAAGATGCCACATGTTCCTAGTGGAGCCAGCTGAGGGTAGAGACAAGTTAAATATCGATCAAGTTTCTTTTGATCGTGTGGTCAACATTATGACTTAAAGACAAAGTGCTCAATTTTTATTCATTAAGCCATTAAGTTGTTGTGCCACATGAAAGGTGGGGTCACCTTTATGCAGGGTCTTCAGCTTATTAATCTATGATCAAGTCTATTTTGATCTGATGGTCTACGTGAAAGCTTAAAGAAAAGTTGATCAAAATCTAATGATCAAGGCATTACGCCTTATCGACGCATGGAAAGTTGTCAGAGCTTGGACCCATCTGCGGTAATGTAATCTTTGTGCAACTCAATTTTGATCTAGTTTTTGGTAAGTTGACTTCCTGAGGAAGCGTGACTTATTTTGTGTTGTCAATCATGGCAACAAAGTCATACATAAGTTCTATCATGAAAGAAAAAATGACTAAGTGTGAAAACAAGGCAGACAGACACATACAGAGATCAGTACATCAACACATGTGTTAGAGATCACACTAGACCATGCATTCTTAGGTATATACTCTATGGTGTATATACATGCTATATCCAGACATGCAGAGTATGAAACATCAGTACAGAAAAGTTATAGGCAAATCAATAGACTTACAGTCCAGGAAATAGAGCATGGAAGCCGACTATAGTTTTGATCAGCGTGAATTATTTTATAATGTAATGGCTAAGTGCCTTTAGTTATAAGTTTGTATTAATGTAATTAATGTTGTAGTAAACATTCTTAGGATGACTTGTTCAGAAGCATTGTATATTTTGGTTTAAAGGTCAACTAGTGTTATGTTTTGGGTCGCGCCTATTCAATTGTAAACATGTAAGTATGTTATGTTACAAGAGTCGATTATGATGTATGAGGAAGATACAGATGAGAAGTATAATGAAGTTAGTAGATGATATAGCTCTTTAAAGGAGTAAGAGAATTTGTGCATACAAGGAACTGATCAGACAACAGTGTCATTACAGTAGTTCATTTTTTATATAGTGCTTATCAACATTCAGAGGGTTGTAGCCTTCATCTTATTGGGAAGTGAGCCTAGGCAGTGAGCCATATACCTTTAACATGGTTTTGTAAAATAATCCTAATAGGGTCAGACCTCTAACCAGATCATTGTACTTAATTTGTAAAGAATGCTTCTAACAAGGCAAAGGAACTTTAACAGGTTCATTATACCTAGTACAATATTTGTGGGTACTAATCCCCACCGGAGTTTTCCTTTGATCAAGGTTCTCCTAATCATATCATGTGTTATGTGTTCTTGTGTTATGTTTCTTTGGATGCACATTTGATATATGTTTAATTGTCTGAAATATAATTAATAGATAAACACTGATTCACCCCCCCCCCCCTCTCAGTGTTTCTAACAATTGNATATGTTTAATTGTCTGAAATATAATTAATAGATAAACACTGATTCCCCCCCCCCCCCCTCTCAGTGTTTCTAACAATTGGTATTAGAGCTTTGGTCCTCTGAAAGAATGTTTAACCACTTGAGGAGATCATGGACTCAGCTGAAGCAAAACATTTGAAAAAAAATCTTGAAGCAGCTCTTGAAGATCTTGACAGATCTGAGAAGGAAAATGAAGAACTAAGATTGAAAAATGATGGCTCTCAAATACTTATTAAAAGGCTAAGAAAAGATCTTAAAGATTGTTCTACAAGTGATCTAGGACAAATGGTCAAAAAGCTTAATGAAGATAATTAATCTCTAAAGGATAAACTTGAAGATCTAGAGGAACAACTTACAGATAGCCAGAACACCATTGAAGACAAGATCGAAGAAAGCAAACAATTGGAAGATGAACTTCTGCAGGAAAACATGAAAGTTCTGGAATTGGAAAACATAAAGAAGAAGTTGGAATCTGAATTAACAGAAGCAAAATCTAAGATTGATAAACTTCACACAAGTTCTGATTTAATTCAATCCCATCTCAATGCACAAAGGCAAAAAGGGAACACTACTGGTCTTGGATTCAGTGCAGCACAAGATGAGATCAAATCATTGCAAGACAGAGAGAAAACACTTGAAACATCTTCAGAAGCTAAGAAAGTTGAAAATACTACAGAGGTTATATCTAAACCATCTAAAAGATAAATCAAGCAAGTTAATAGAACTTTTTATGCATGCAATAAACATGGGCATTTGGCAAGAGATTGCGAAGAGGTAAGACCTTTTAAAGGTTATTGTTACTCCTATAATAAGTTTGGTCATAGGGCTATACATTGCAAAACAAGTCATAAGAATCAACATCAGTAGAATCACAGAAGTATGAATCAAAACAATCAAAGAAATCAACTCTCAAGGAATTCGCAGAACATTACATGTCAGATATGCAACTACAATGGACACACAGCAAAGCAATGTAGCATGATGAGAAAGAACATCAGACCTCCTATAATTTTTCACACATGCGGAAAGGCTGGACATATCACAAGGTTTTGCAGATCCAAAACTTAGAAACAAGAGGATCCTAAAAGTCACTATTTGAAGAGAAAGGAGAAGTCAATTTTGTCTCAGCAAATGAAGATTCAAACAAAATATGGGTTGAAGTTAAGAAGGACAATAATGTTGACAAAGTAGTTGATGAATCCACAGTGGACGCACCCTCTACTTTTGCTTGAATATACCTTCCTAGTCTAAAGGGGATCTATTCTAGCTCAGGACCCCTGCGCGGTTGGTGCACTCACTTTAGAGTATGCACCTTTGGATTCATGCTTAAAATCACATGTTATAGCTATATGCATTCATGCATTATCTAAATTGCATCGGGATCAAAGTTTGAAAATCTCTATGTATGGTTGCAAGCATTAAATGTGATAGATTGTATAAAAAGAAGTTCGCGATCAATCATTCTCACATTTACACTTGAGAGCATAGAAATTTTAGAGCATTGGAGCACTAAGACATCTAGGCACAAAGGCACAACAGTTTGGCAGTTGGAGCAAATGGATAATCAGTTTGAAACGGAGCCCTAGCCGTCGCAATGTTTTAGAATTTTGTGGAAACCCTACATAAGCAAACACCAAGTAAGTATGGCAACCCCAGTTGTGTTTGATGTAGCAGAGAGGAAGAGGTTTATATTTAAGAAGCATCCATTGATATCCATACTAGATTATGTGGAAGGGGCTTTCTCCAAAACCCCACTTGGCATTGTTCACATAGAAGATATCCGCGCATACATTTACTGTAAGAAGGAATCATTAGGAGATGATAATAGAGCCTCTCATATGGCATCAATGTTAAATCTAGATTTCACATTCAAGGATGAGCTCACGCACTTACAAGATAACCCTATTCTTGAGTATTTGAATGCACATGAGTTTGAAGAACCAAAATGGGTAAAAATTCTGTTAAGAAGAATTCATGATGATCTTTTTTGGATTGGAGATGTCCCAGTTCGCATCACTACATAACTAATCCATCAATTAACCAAACTTTCAATGACTGGACCTATTTTTCCCAATGGCAAGGATTTCAAGAAACAAATTGAGCAAGTTTGTTTGTCTAGGAGTGATAGGCGTGGAATGACAATTGACCCTATCGAGGAAGATGACATTAAACTCAGGACAATGATACTTGGATATAAGTTTTAGCAAGCAAGTAGGTTGAATAGTGTCTCTGCAGCAACAGTCCTTGCAGCTATCAGAATAGTGAAGGATAACACCCAATACAACCTATGTGAGATCTTGCATGGTCAATTGATTGACAATATCAGAATCATCAAACATGACAGGAGCAAAACATTCAGGTTTGGATCTCTGATCATCTATTTGTATTACCATATAGTTGGAAAGGTTGTAGACCTTTATCTAGACAAGGTCAGACCTACAATGTTTTAGATCTCTCTCAAAGCCACAGTAGACAATAGTGCAAGAGATGCAATGAATATGGATATAAAAATATTCAGAGTCAAAATGCAGAACAGGTTCAGACTATCTGAGATGATAGTTGACAAATACAATGATACAATATGCATTATGGTAGAGACAGATTGCACATGCATGCAGGCTGTTGAGCCTAGAACTAAGTGGATTCATCCACTAGGGTATGAATTAGAAGACCATGTGTTAGAAGGATATGCGCAAGTCTTATTGTCAGCACCCAAAGACCCTAATGAACATAGATGGGGCACTTACAGAGAAAAAACCGACGAAGTGGATATTGAACTACAACTTGTTGTTAACAAAAGGAAAGCATCCAGAACTACATCCAACATTATGAAAATTCATGGAATCACACAAGAAGATTTGGAAAAGGCAAAATAAGCCAAAATTGCTAAAGAACTTGAGCAGATTCATGCACAAGTTAAAATTGAGAAAACTGTTGAAACTCAGAAGAAGAAGCAGAAGAAAAATGAGGAGAGTACCTCTGTGCCTACTACAACCATTGATCTAGATACATATCCACCTTTTGTACCTCGCAAGAAACCTAGAGGAAGGAAGGAAGCACCTACAAATCACCCATCCTCAAGGAACACTCGAAGCAAAGCTAAGAATATTCAAACTCCTCCTGAGGTAGGATTTAGACCTAGTCTAAATATTTTGAGAAACAAGATTGTTAATGAACGAATATTAGATACACTCTCCAAAGTCTATGAAAAGTATCAAGAAATTGATAAAATAGAGATACACTCTATGATCATATCTCATATGATCAAGTTCAAAAAGATAGTTCTTGAACTCAAGACAGTAATACCAGAACAGTTATGGAACTTGTTGGAGATAATGAAAAGACATGCAATTGAGGAAGACATGAGGATAAGAGAAGAAACATTGGATACTCTTCTCCCTATTTTTTCACATGATGAGAAGGCTATTCTGTTAGATCTAGTGAAGCCTCATCTCCGTAGTAAGACAAGAACTCTTTAGATTATGAACAAAGAGTATGAGCAGGTTGGAAAGGAGACTGAAAAATCATTTGCATAAGTATTTATGGATAGACACATGTATCCACCAATGGTGCCTACAACAAAAGTTACCCCAGCTCCTCCCAAATAGGCTACAACTCTAGTAATTCAGATTGTGCCCATGACAGGTCCATAGGCCTCAGCACCCACAGTGACAATAACTTCTGATATAGATAAAGACTCAGAAGACACTATAGTAGTTGACAATGTCAAGATATCCATGACTACATCTGAAAAAGATATGGACAAAGTTGATAAGGCATTTGTAAGCACTGAAGAAATGTGCACTGATGATACTGCTGCACAACAAGATGAAGTTCCCATCAATGATCAAGTTGACATAAATAAAGATACTCAACATGATATGCAAGGTGACAAGACGCTGAAAAAAGAGAAACTAGTGAAGGTTGAATGCGTGGATACCAGCCAGAATACTATATTCTCACCATCCACTCAACCATCTACCTCATTATTGTCAAGGTTAACTCCTAACTCAACAAGTTTGGATGCATGGGGAGAAGAAGACCTTATCAAGATCAACGTCCTTGCCATGGAAAAGGAAAAAGAGAAACATGTGATGAGGAACCCTCACTTTGTGGAATCAATAAATTTTTTGAATGAATTAGTTCCTACTGATAATAAAGTTGCTAAAGTTCAAACATTTGAACATGTGGATAGCATACTGACAAACTTCAAAACACATTTCACTAGCTTAGTAGAATCATCTACTAAGATTGTAGAAAATGAATACAAGAAGGAGAGACTAAATGAATTGGTAAACAACTTTACCTTAGATCTGAACTCCTTAAAGATTGGGCAATCTATACTTAAAGAGTTGGCAGCAAAAGGAAAGAAGGTTATTGCAAATTGCATGGACAAAGTGAAGCTCACCTCTGAGCACACTAAAAAGATAGCAGAAGCAGAAGAAATGGTGGATAACATAAGGAAATCAGTTGAAAACTCCACACAAGATATGAACATATGCAATAATGTCTATCAAGGTCAGTTGGACAAAGTTGAGAAGGCAAAACTGGAAATTGGCAAGATCAGAATAAGCCAAACTCAGTTGAGAAATGCACTTGCACCATCTCTAGCAGTTCTTAATGAGAACATAAAATAGATTGATAACACCATACAGACATATGATCAAGGTCCTTGCATGGATCTGATAAAAATGGAGAAATTAACATATGCTTTATGCGCACATCTTCAGACAGTTGATGCAATGAAATTCTTTTGGCAGAAAGATATTCAATCTCTTCAAGTTGTGTACCTGAAAGTTTACATGGAGTAAGTATGTTGAAGAATTATAGTTTTTGCACACCTTTGTCATTAATGTCAAAGGGGGAGTAGTATAGAATGTGTATATGTAGATATCATTAAGTATTATGATATACAATCATTTTTGTATGAAGTCATTTTGAGTAACTTAGCCACATTCCTTTGTTGCCATAAATGACAAAGGGGGAGATTGTTGGCAAGTTGACTTCCTGAGGAAGCATGACTTATTTTTTGTTGTCAATCATGGCAAACAAAGTCATACTTAAGTTTTGTCATGAAAGACAAAATGACTAAGTGTGAAAATAGGGCAGACAGACACATTCAGAGATCAGTACATCAGCGCATGTGTTAGAGATCACACCAGACCATGCGTCTTTAGGTATGTACTATATGGTGTATATACATGCTAGATCGAGACATGCAGAGTACAGAACATCAGTACGGAAAAGTTACAGGTAGATTAGTAGACCTGTAGTCCAGGAAACAGAGCATGGAAGCCGACTATAGTTTTGATCAGTGTGAATGATTTTATAATGTAACGGATAAGAGCCTTTAGTTATAAGTTTGTATTAATTTAATTAATGTTGTAGTAAAAACACTTAGGCCGACTTGTTCAGAAGTGTTGTATATTTTGGTTTAAAGGCCGATTAATGTTATGTTTTGGGTCGCGCCTATTCAATTGTAAACATATAAGTTTATTATGTTACAAGAGTCAATTATGATGTATGAGGAAGATACAGATGAGTATTATAATGAATTCAGTAGATGATATAGCTCTTTAAAGGAGTAAGAGCATTCGCGCATACAAGGAACTAATCAGATAGCAGTGTCATTACAACAATTCAATTTTGATATAGTGCATATCAACATTCAAAGGGTTGTAGCCTTCATCTTATTGGGAAGTGAGCCTAGGAAGTGAGCCATATACCTTTAATAGGGCTTTTTAAAAGACTCCTAATAGGGTTTGACCTTTAACTAGGTCATTGTACTTAATTTTTAAAGACTGCTTCTAACAGGGCAAAGGAACTTTAACAGGTTCATTATACTTAGTACAATATTTGTGGGTACTAATACCCACCGGAGTTTTCCTCTGATCAAGGTTCTCTATAATCATATCATGTGTTATGTGTTCTTGTGTTATGTTTCTTTGGATGCACATTTGATATATGTTTAATTGGCTAAAATATAATTAATAGATAAACACTGATTCACCCCCCCTCTCAGTGTTTCTAAAACCAATAGTAGGCATAAAGCCTTGATGCCAAAGTGCTTGAGATCTATCTGTTAAGTAATTACGCCTTGATGACACATGTCCATGGAAGGTTAGGATAAAGTTGAAAGGAATGAATTAAAGACTGATCAAGTTCAGTTTGATTAGACGGTCGGCTTAAAGGCTTAAAACTGAGATGATCAAGATCTAATGTTCAAGCCATCAAGCCATGATGACATGTGGCATAGATGAAATCATGGGTCCCAATTTGAAAAGTGTAGTAAAGAAACAACAAGTAATAAAGATCCAATAGTTTGCATGATCCCTTGATCACAAAGATGCAGATAGTTAATCTTCAAGGCAATGTGTTGTTGCGACACGTGGCAGGTTGTCAAAACCCTAGGCTTGTCTGCACTAAGGTTAATCTGTGATCATTTTTTAGTTTCATCCTATAGTGGGCATAAAGCCTTAATGTTGAAGTGCTCAAAATCTACGCATTAAGGCATCACGCCTACCTGCCATGTTTCCAAGTCAGATCAAAAGTAAACACCAAAGATAAAGTAAAGGTGAAGAAAGTTCATGAAGATCAGATGGTAGACATAATTACTTGATCGTAAAGATGAAGAAGGATAACCATTAAGGTACCATGCCTATGTGCTAGATGGTATATTTGATCCTATGCTTGCGGGTAGCTTAAGGTAGATCGGCAGTCGTGTTTTAAATTTCATAAAGATTCAAATCTGGGTCATTGATTGGGCATTCTGCGTCACTTGTGACTATTTGTGTTTAAATTCAAATATTCAAAATCTAATTTCAGGGTTTTCATGGTGGTGGAATGTGTTAGGAATAGTTCCAAGAGATAACTAAGAGGGGGGTGAATCAATTATCTACAAGATTTGATTCTTTTTCCAATTAAGTACAAAATAATTTTAAACATAAACTCAACAAGATAACACAGAATTGAACAACACAATTTTGGTAATGGGGAAAACTAAATTAGGTAAAAACCCCGGTGGTAATTAGCACCCAAAAATAACTATACTAGTTTATAATGATGCTTGTTAGAAGATATTGTAACCCCTTTAGGAGTTGATCTTTACAATGCAATAAGTACAGAGACCTGGTCAAAGGTCAGACCCTGTTAGGAGTCTTTTAAAAATAACCTTGTTAGGGGTGAGGACACACTGTCCAAGAGCTCACTGCTCAAATGGTGAAGGCTGCAACCTTCTGTAAGGAAAATATACACTATATCTGACAATTAACTATATGATTAGACCTCTTGTCTTGATCAATTCTAGTGAATTGTAATCTTCTTCTATTTCTTTAGATAGACCTTCAACTGATGAATGATGTAACTTTACTGTCTAACTTTCTTCTCTTCTCTGTCTTTTCTTTTTCATTTCATTTTCATCTTAGTGATCACATTTGAAATACTATATGTATCTTCCCCAAGGATAAGATCATGACGGCTGTAGGAAACACTTCAGCAACTTCTTTGTCAGCTTAACTAAGCACACAATCAAAGTTAGGACCGTGCAACTCAAAATGAGTGGATGCATCATTTCACATAGTCAGCTCTACCAAATTAACTCAAACATCATGATTCTATTAAAACATGTTTAGCACCTTTAGATAATCATCATCAAATCATAAATAAACATGAATACAAATACGCATATCCTAAAGATAGGCACAACTCAAGAAACAATGTAAATATGTTGGCTCTTAACAGATAATCTCCAAAAACTGTAACTGCCAAAATAGATTAACATAAATCAACTAAAACTATATATCTAAATCTACGTGTATGAACATTGCATCCAGAACATGTCTACAACATAGATGTAAATTTGCAAGGATCCAGAATTATGTACTGATAATTGCATATAGGACATTGCTGTATATTATATGTTGTCATCAATGACAAACATACAGTCAACTATTTTCACAGAAGCAAATCTCCAAAAATCTCCCCATTTGACATTGATGGCAACATATGATATGAAAAATACCATCAACCCAAAGTATCCTCTTTCTTTTTACAATCTTCTCAATATCCTCATCAAAAGTTCCTCTTAACTACTGCACCTCTTTTTACTGCATTTTTCATTACTGAATACTCCCCTAGAGTATATGATCCCCTTACTATATACTCCCCCTTTGATATTAATGGAAAAGGGTGCCAAAAATAATTAAGCATTGGTACTACTCCAGAAGTAGAGTAGTCAACCATTCATTAGTCACCAAGGACTGATGCTCTTGCTACAAATTTTAATCAGACTCAGGAAAGGGAATTACTCCCAGCTTCTCCTTGAGATACTCAAAAGTATATTTTGATAAATGCTTTGTAAAAATATCTGCTAATTATTCTTTAATGCTCACATAATCCAAATTTACTTCTTTGTCTGCAACTTTTTCTCTTAGAAAATGATATTTGATCTCAATGTGTTTTGTCTTTGTGTGCATCACAAGGTTCTTTGACATATTGATAGTGTTAGTGTTATCACAATGAATAACAATAGGATAATCAATCTAAATACCAAAGTCTTTAATCATCTATTTGATCCATACCATTGTTGAACAATTCAATGCTGCTACAACATACTCAGCTTCTGCTGTCGACTGAGAGATGCAATTCTGCTTCTTGCTTGTCCAAGTAACCAACCTCTCTCTAAGAAATACTACTCCTCCTAAGGTACTCTTCCTGTCATCAACACATCCTGCCCAATTTGCATCTGTATACACATGAAGTTGTATATTCTCTGAGTTAGGATAGCATAAAACATAGTCTATAGTCCCCTTTAAGTATCTAAATATTCTTTTTATTGTCATTAGGTGATTTTATTTAGGTTTTGCTACAAATCTTCCAACAATGCCAACTGCATTAGTAATATCTGGTCTAGATTGAGTAAGATATATGAGTTTTCCAATCATAGACTTGTATAGTGTCTTGTCAACTATTTTGGAGTCATATTCTTTAGAAAGCTTGCTTCCTGTTATCATGGGGGTGCTTACTATTTTGCAATCTTCCATTTTGACAGTCTTCAATATCTCCTTCACATACTTAGACTAACTTATAAAAGTCTTCAATATCTATTTGTTTTACATTCAATCCCAAAAAATATTTGATAGGTCCAATCATGCTCATTTCAAACTCACTTTGCATCTCTTTGGTGAATTCTGCACTAATCTTGTCATTAACTCCAAAGTTAATATCATCAATAAAGATAGCGACAAGTAGTAGTCCATCAGGTGTCTCTCTTATGAATAAATTGCAATCTATTGCTCCCTTTTTGAATCCAATCTTTGTCAAGTAACCATCAAGTCTCTCATACCAAGCTCTTGGGGCTTGTTTAAGTCCATAAAGGGATTTCTTTAGTCTGCATACCATGTCTGGTTTGTCTAATAAACTAAATCCTTCAGGCTATTCTATGTAAAATTCTTCCTTCAAGTCACCGTTTAGAAAAGCTGACTTGATATCCATTTGATATACTTTAAAGTTCTTGAATGTTGCATAGGCCAAAAATAACTTGATAGCTTCCAGTCTGCTCATAGGGGCAAATGTATCAATGTATTATATTCCTTCTCTCTACACATATCCTTTACATACCAGTCTTGCTTTGTTTCTTACCATTGTACCTTCTTCATTCATCTTATTTCTAAATATCCACTTTGTTCCAATCACATTTTTGTCACAAGGTCTAGGAATGAATTCCCATGTATTATTCTTGATTATTTGATCTAATTCTTCTTCCATTTGTTTCTTCCAATCTGAATCATTACATGCATTTTCAACACTTAAGGGTTCAATTTGTGCAAGTAAACATACCTCTTCATCAACTATTAAACCTTTTGCTTTAGATCTTGTCAAAACTCTACTGCTCTGATCTCCAATGATATCATCTTTTTAATGGTATCTAGTAGTGAATTTTGGAACTTTAGGTGTGACATCCTCATCTGTTATTTGTGATTCTTCTTTTCTTGTTTCAGGGTCATTGCATGTTACATCAATACAATCAAACATTTCTTCAATAATAGTTTCCTTACTGCTAGGCCTAGGTTCATCTTCAATCATAGGTGCATAATCATAGTATCTTTCTTGAATGATGAACTTCTCATCAATATTCACATGTGTACTTTCAATTATCTTCTTCATTCTCAAGTTAAAACATCTATGTGCTTTCCTTTTAGTAGATTAACCAAGGAAAATACCTTCATCACTTCTGGCATCAAACTTACCAACACCATCATCTCTCTTGATGTAGCACTTGCTTCCAAAGATTCTAAAGTATTTTACTATAGGTACATTACCAAACCAAAGTTCATAAGGTGTTTTTTCTGCACTTGGTCTTAGTTGTATTCTATTGATAGTATAGACTATTGTATTGACTACATCTCTCCAATAGGAGTGCGCAACTTTTCCTTCAATCATGATAGTGCACGCTATGTCAAGTATGATCCTATTTCTTCTTTTTGCAATCACATTCTATTGAGGGGTTCTAGGAGCACTCAATTTCCTTTTGATCCCATGTTCTTCACAATACTCATAAAACTGGTCATAGGTGAATTCTCCTCCTCTATATGATCTCAGACACTTTAGTTTTAATCCAGACTCATTTTCAACTTTAGCTTTGAATATTTTGAACTTCTCAAAAGCTTTAGAATTATCCTTTAAGAATGCAACCCACATCATCCTTGAAAAATCATCAACAAACAAAATAAAATACCTTTCTCCATAGTATGATCTTGTTTGAGTAGGACCACATAAATCTATATGCACTAGATCCAATTTGTTTTCTACTGAGTTCTACTTGCTTCTAAATGAGCTCCTTACATGCTTTCCTATCACACATTCCCTACACATAGTATCAGCTGGTCTTGCAATACTAGGAAGGTCTCTTACTACCTTTACATTGCCTATCTTTACTATGTTGTCAAAAATGATATGACAAAGTCTTTTGTGCCATAGCCAACTGTCATATACTTTTGCAACAAAACAAATTACTTCTAAATTGAGCTGAAAGACATTACCTTTAGTCTTAGAGCATGATGAAATCATATCTCCTTGTTTTTTATTAATGATGCACTTGTTGTCTTTGAATTCCAACTGATATCCTTTGTCAAGCAATTGTCCAACACTTAGTAGGTTATGATATAAACCATCAACATAAAGAACATCATCTATCTTGTTCTTTCCAACTAAGGTAACAGAACCTCTGCCTATGATAAGTTTGGGAATGTTATCTCAAAATCTAACCATACCACCTTTGTACTTGTCCAGATGTACACATATATATTTGCCTCCTGTCATGTGATGTGAGAATCCACTGTCAATGATCCAGTCAGTTCCGATGTCTTCTTTGGAAACTAATGTTAACTCTTGTGCTTTCTTTTCATCTTCATTGTCCATTTCTTCAAGAATTTTCTCAATGTCTTTAATGGAAACAAATACAATTTCATCTTCTCCTAAATCATCATCAGTTACACCATCTTCAACATGATAGCATTCCTTAGTATATTTGGGCTTGTAATCTGATCTGAACTTCTTGACTCTTGTAGGACACTTGGATGCAAAATGGCCAACTTTGTTGCATGAAAAACATTTGAATGGTAGTTTTCCTTCATATTTTCCTTTGCCTTTCCTTTCTTTCTTATCAATCATAGAAATGATTTCTTCTATTTCTGTATCCACTTCTTCTTTCTCATTATTACTAGAGTCACTCAAGGATTTCTTACCATGGATGGAGGCTTTGAAGCTGTTTCACTTTTGGGTTATGTCTTCAATCTTGAAATCTCAAATGCAAAGATTTTTCTGATCAAAGTCTCTCTCTTGAAGTCTTTTGAAAATTGCATGGTTTCATCCAAGATGTTTATCTTTCTTTCATAATCCACTGTCAATGTAGTCATCAGTTTGTCCATTATGTCTTCCTCTAAAATTTCTCCACCATTGTTTATGACTCCCAAAATTGCTTCATTAATCCTCTAATTGTAAGCTCTGATGTTCTTCTTAGGTAGCATCTCTAAGTTGTTATACTTCTTTTTCCATGTCTTTCTCTGCGCATTCTTTCCTTGAATATCTCCTTAAAACATATCTTCTAAATACTTCCATATGGTGTAGGCTTTGTCTACTTTCTTAATCTCAGAGAATTCACTATCAGATAATGCACTTATAAGGGCTTCCTTGGAAATTGTATTAGTAGTGAATACATCCTTTTGTTTGCTAGTAGCATCATCTTTTGCAAGGTATTTCAGAGAGGGAACAACAAATTCTTGTGTGGCTATTTCAAAAATCTCAAAACCAATGCATTGTAGATGTGTTATCATTTTGTTCTTCCAGTCAAGATAATTCTCTCCATCAAACTTAGGACTCTCTTTTCTAAAGTATGCCATCTGATCTACCTTAAGCTATTAAGCTTTCTCTCCAAGGCACTTGGCACTGATACCAATTGTTAGGAATAGTCCCAAGATATAACTGAGAGGGGGGGGTGAATCAGTTATCTACAAGATTCAATTTTTTTCCAATTAAGTATAGAATAAATTTAAACATAAACTCAACAAGATAACACATAATTGAACAACACAATTTTGGTAATGTGGAAAAACAAATTAGGTAAAAACCTCGATGGGAATTAGCACCCAAAAATAGCTATACTAGTTTATAATGATCCTTGTTAGAAGATCTTACAACCTTGTTAGGAGTTTATCTTTACAATGCAATAAGTACAGAGACCTGGTCAAAGATTAGACCCTATTAGGAGTCTTTTACAAATAACCCTGTTAGGGGTGAGGACACACTTTCCAAGAGCTCACTGCTCAAATGGTGAAGGCTGCAACCTTTTGTAAGGCTGATATACACTCTATATCATAATGAGTTGTTTGAGTAGACCTATTTTCTTGATCAGTTCCAATGAATTGTAATCTTCTTTTGTTTCTTCACATAGATCTTCAACTGATGAATTATGTAGCTTTACTGTCTAACTTTCTGCTCTCCTCTGTCTTTTCTTTTTCGCTTCATTTTCATCTTAGCGATCACATTTGAATTGCTATATGTATCTTCCCCAAGGATAATGTCATGATGGCTGTAGGAAACACTTCAACAACTTCCTTTTCAGATTAACTAAGCACACAATCAAACTTAGGACCGCGCAACTCAAAATGAGTGGACGCGTTGTTTCACATAGTTGGCTCTATCAAATTAACTCAAACATCACACTTATGTTAAAGCACATTTAGCACCTTTTAATAATCATCATTAACTCATAAATAAACATGAATAAAAACAATCATATCCCAAAGATAGGTGCAACTCAAGAAACAATGTAAATATGTCGGCTCTTAACATATAATCTCCAGAAACTGTAACTGCCAAAATAGATTAATATAACTCAACTAAAACTACATATCTAAATCTATGTGTATGAACATTGCATCCAGGACATGTCTACAACATAGATGTAAACACACAAGGCTCCATAATATCTGTACTGATAATTGCATACAGGACACTGTTGTATATTATATGTTGTCATCAATGACAAACATACAGTCAACTATTTGCACAGAAGAAAATCTCCAACAACGTGGTCTTTCAAGTTGCAGACAAGAGAGATGGGTCGAGTAGACTTCTCTAATCAAATTTATGGTGATGGGAGATGTATTCATGATTGTATCTGATCTTTTGAGATATTTCCCAAGTGCATTGATTAGAATACTTGACTATTTTAGGGTTTCTGCATTGTTTATTGAGAATCTATTGTAACCCTAATTCTTCCCTAACTTATCAGATGGATTGACTCTCAAGCCTGTGTGCTAGGGGAGGTTGTATATAATTAGTTTTAGAAGATTTTTTAGGGGGAGGTTTTTCAGCTTATGCAATACTTTCTGTGGCATTCTCTCTACCCTCAGGTTTTCATCTCTTTGTAATTTCTCATTGGAATTCATATCATGCAAAGGATTTTTGTGATATTTTCTCTATCCCTGGGTCTTCTTATCTGTATTTCACTTATCTGAAGCATAATATAATGGTCAATATTAGAGAAATATTGGAGTTCTTTACCCCTCTTTCTTCCTGCATGTTTGTACACTATTTTGAATGATTTTATTTAGATGATCTTGTGGATATTATTCAATCCCCTGTCATTTTGTCTCATTTATGTGCATATTTCCTAGAGTGAATGTCAGTTTTCAAGTCATATTCCACGCCGATTCTATTGAATATGCTATTATTTGTGAAATATTCTCTTTCCCTAAATAGCCTCTTTTTATTTCAGACCTCTCTATGAAATACTTATGCAAGCCTATTTAAGAAGTTGTGTTATGCTAGATTCAAGATTTCGTACTAGTTTTGGTCACTATGTTGTGATTCATGTTACCTTTGGTGCATCACCTAGTAGGTTACATTTTATTTTTAGTATTTCCCTTCAATTCTCCTTCTACCCCTTTTCCTTCTAAGTTTACTTTCATGTTAAAAAGAAGAGAAGGTGATTATCCAAGAGAAACCAACCTAGAATCTAGAGGCTTCACTTCAGTCACCAGAGGTCCCACAACCTAGAAGTGATTCCCATGTTATACTAGATTGTTAGGATCTAGCACTTAATAGGGAAAAAAATTTAGTGTATAGCAATTCTGGCATGCTCGGTGGAACCACAAAAGGAGTTCATCTTTCAATACTATTTTATCTCAGATATGATGATTACATATTACTAACATAAAGAGGTTTCTCTTCAAAGAATATATGGTGAATCCATTGGTGGAAAGAACAAAAATATCCCATTCCATCAAATTTTATGAGAAGGATAGAAACAAAGAGTTCAAGGCCTTTTGAGTTCTTACAACTGCCTCCAACAAGAAGAAAAGGGAGATCATCTCAAATAACATCCCCTACAAGGAGAGTACAATCTACACCCCCTGTTTCAGAGGAGAGACCCTTGCTTTTCCATTCAAGAAGGAGAGAAATATCTTTAAATAGAGAATTTCTAGAAGATTCAACTCCACTCCCTGGTCCAAGTACAACCCACACAGTTGTTGTTCAAAATATCATAGTACCTACAATGGAGAGACAGTTTGCATTTGTACCCTTCAATCAAGGGATTCCATTGAATTTTTCTCAACACCATGATGTGCCCTTAACAGCACTAAAGAGTTTGCCTGATTTCACAAGTGAAAGCCAGAAAATAGCTTGTGAACATGTTAGAGATGTAGCTACCATCTATAGCATACACCATATAACTAATGAAGATGTGGCTACTAAGTTGTTGGCAGTTTCTTTTAAGGGTAAAGCCCTAGAATGGTTCAGAACTTTAGCAGTTGTTTCCATTGATTCATGGGATAGACTAGGAGACTCCCTCAACATATACTTTGAAGATAAATCAGATAATTTGTCCCTAGTTGAGAAAATTACTACTATACAAAGATCCCATCAGGAATAGATGATAGACTGCAATAACAGATTCCTTGAGACATGGAATAGGATCCCTATTTTTATAAGGCCTTTAGCAGACCATTCTTTTTTATACTTCTTGCAAAGTTTGAACAACAACATATCTATCATGATTCAATGCATGGGAGGAACCTCACTACCTCAGGCTTTTGACATAGCTATTAAGGTAGAGAATAGTTTAATTTAGACTGGTATGATAGCCAGAAGGCTACCTATGCCTCTCTACCCTAATATTCAACCCAAAATGCCCTTCAGCATTCCTCCATTCACTCCCATACCCATCATGATAGCACCTCAAGCTAGTACGACCAGTGAGGAGTCAAAAGAACACCCTTCCCAAGATCTAAAAGAAATGAAGAAGTTATTATAGACCATGAGTAATGAGTTGACTAGTATTAAAAAGAATAACCAAGGAAGTAGACCACCCTTTCAGCAATAAAATCAAGGTCCTAACCAACAATATCAAAATCAGGGACAATCTTATCAGCAGATTAGACCACCATATAGAAGGGAATTATCAAGGTCAAAGGTAGAACTTCAATTGGAGACCATTCCAACCTTATAATCTAGTGCCTCTTAATTCTACAAATCCAGTTAGAGATATGGTTCTAACACAGAATAATATTGCATCAAAAAATGAATAGTGTTTCTCATGCAATAAATCCCATAATCATGCTACATTCTTAAACAGATTGGTGAATCAAGAACTCATGGAAAAAATGCCTTAAACACCCAACCAAAAACATCTTCTAGTGGATCAGTACCCTAGTAAGATATACAATCTGATAAGACTGCTCTCTTTAGTTGGGAAGAGCAAGATTTTAAAGGAGTAAACAGTGAGTCTTTAGTTTCAGGCAAGACTCAGTCTAAGAGAAGAGCCCAAGACATGGAGCAAGTAGAAGATGGAGGAAAAGATACCACATTTGTAGAGTCATCACATCCATCTATTCCTACCATACTGAAAAGACCTTCTATCATACTAGTCAAAGAGAATCAATCTCCTAAGGAGGTTGAGCCCATAATGGTAAAAGCATCTAGAAGGTCCACACAGGAGTGCCCTTCAATATTGTGGACAATATGAAGAAGATGAATTTGACTATGTCTGTGTGGGACTCCTTGGCTATTCTAGGGTAGCCTGAGATCTTGAAGAAATCTATGCGTGAAGTGGGAATGCCTCAACAACCCAAAAATGATGTTGCTAAGCCAGTGTTGGTCAACATTTATTAGGAGAAGAAAACTCCAATTAGCAACACCAAAGAAGATGCCATTCAAGGTAGGAACTTAAAGCCACCTCCATTTTATGTATCATTAATTATTGGAGATTTTCTAGTGCATAATTGTATGGTAGATAGTGGGGCTACTAGTTCAGTCCTGCCAAAAAAGATAGCTAACCAATTAGGACTTAAGTATGAACCATTCCAAAAGAGAGTAATACAGCTTGATGGTTCATCAGTAAACACAATAGGTTTGGCCAAGGATACAAGCTAGATCCTTCATGCTAGCCCCAATTTCTCTATCTTACTTGACATCTACTTCATTGACCACCCTTCTCTATTTTCCATATGTTTTTCAAGGGAATTCACAACCAAGATAGGGGGTTATCTTTTTTCTGATTGGTCTTACATGCTTTTCCATACTAGGTATGGAACCAAGGTTACTATCAAGTGTGAATCATTGGAAGTTCATCACATAGAACCTTATGTGTCTAATTTATCCAATGCAAGTTGTCTTTCACTTGATAGTAATGATTTTCCAATCATTAGAGAAACAAACACTAAGGTAGAAAACATCCCAGATTTCTATCTGGGTGAATTGGAATTAGAAACAGCTTTAGAGGCCCAGGCCAATGTTATTTAGGATTCTGGTTTGGGAAAATATTTGATGCAAGAGGATGGATTCATAGAGTCAAATATTTTCAAGGAAGACACTAAGGAATCAGAAGATCAAATCAATGGAGTTTGGGAACTATTCTTTGATGGTGCTAGGAGCACACATGGATCTAGTGGTGGTGCAATTCTTGTTTCCCAATAAGGTGAGAAATACTATACAACCTTTAGATTGATTTTTTCTTGCACAAGAAATATTTCTAAATATGAGAGTCTGGTGAATGGATTGGAGTGGGATAGAAAGAGAGGGATTAGAGCCCTAAAGGTATATGGTGAAAGTGAGCTGGTGGTTAGACAAGTAAAAGGGATAAGTTCTACCATGAATGATGCAATGAAATCCTACAAGTGTCGAGTCTTGGATGTTGTAAAAGATTTAGATGCTTTCAACATCATTGCCATCCCTAGAAAACTAATTCAAAATGTAGATAAATTAGATGTTGTTGGATCCCAATTTGATATTCCTAAGAGTCCCAATGCAGATAAATTAGCTATTATTGGATCTGAATTTGATATTCAGTAAGGACGGATCAACAACATGTTAAGATTATTTTCAGGCCTTCCATCCCTGATAATAATTTTAATTGGAAAGTGTTTGATAATGATTAGAAAATTTTGCAATTCTTGTTTGAAGAAGATGTATTTTTAGAGCATAATCAAGATAGATGTAGGTAGAACTATGGTGACCAAGTGGTACAACTTAAATCAAATAAGATTCCTAAAGGCCTTTTCACCTTGGAATATATCTTCAACAAAGATGACCAAGAAAAAAAGAATAATACTAGCTTGGTAGTTCTACAAGAACACTATGCTGATTTAGAGATGGAGCCAGGTAAAAGCCTAAAGTTTGGAAAAGTGAACACTGATTTAGAGAGACAAGATTACACTCAATTATTTTAAGAATCCAGTGATGTCTTTTCCAAGAAATATGAAGACCTCAAGGGATTCAATCCATCACTTTATCAACATGCCATTGAATTAGAGCCAAATTTCAAGCTAGTCAAACAGAAGAAAAGACATGTCAACCCCAAACTTGAGCCACTAATGAAAAAGGAGGTTCTCAAATTAATAGAGAGTGGCATAATTTACCACATAAAGAATACTATTTGGGTATCCAACCTTGTTCTTGTTAGGAAAAAGAATGGGGAGCTGAGGCTATGTGGTGATTTTAGGGAACTTAATAGGGCATCCCTAAAAGATCGCCATCCATTGCCATCTATGGAGCATATTATAAAATGTGTCTTTGGATCAGAGTGTTTTCATTGCTAGATGGCTACTTAGGATATAATCAGATCCTAGTTAATAAGGAGGATCAATATAAGACTGCATTTACAACCAAGTGGGGAACCATGGCTTATCAAAAGATGTCTTTTGGTTTTTTAAATGCAATTGCTACTTTTCAAAAGGCTGTGGATATGGCCTTTAAAAGCCTCATGTACAAGTTTGTACTAGTATACTTAGATGATATTACTTTCTATTCTAAACATGCAGTAGACCACATCAAACATCTGAGGAAAATATTTGAAAGGTGTAGGGAGTTTGGGATCTTCCTCAATCCAAAGAAATGTGTGTTTACAGTCCATGAAGAGAAACTGTTGGGATATATTATATCCAAGCAAGGTATTATAGTGGACCCTAAGAAGATTGCAGCTATTCTAGAGCTACCCCTACCACCTCACAAGAATAGTCTTCAATCCTTCATAGGAAGAATTAACTTTGTCAGGCATTTCTTGCATAACATTACAGATGTTTTGAAGCATTTAACAACAATGCTAAAGAAGAATGTAATCTTATGTTGGAGCAAAGAAGAAAAGAGTAGTTTTCAAGCCATTAAGGAGGCTCTGACAAAGGATCCTGCCTTGATAAATCTTGATTTTAGAAAAGACTTCATTATGTATGCTTATGGATGCTCTGATGTCATATCTGCAATGTTAACTCACCAAAACTCTGAAGGATTGGAGCAGCTTGTTTCTTTCTTTAGCAAAGGTTTGTAAGAATATGAATAGAGATACTCTTTAATAGAGAAACATGTACTTGCTACGGTGAAGAGCCTAAAATTTTTTAGACATATATTGACCCATAGTAAGGTACAATTGAGAGTCACTCATCCAAGTGTCAAGGAGTTTCTACTTTCTAAGGACCTAAATGAGAAAAGAGTTGGTTGGATCACCAGAGAATTAGAGTATGAAATTGTTATCCAAGTGACAAATCTAGTCAGAGGAAGAGGTATTTGTGAACAATTGACTGAGGATGAAACTCCAAAATACCAAGAGCAAATGAATGCATCTTTATTTGTGCATTCAACAGAAGAACATGCCAAGGCAGTAGGTTGGTTGCCTAACATGGTTCATTTTTTAAAGATAGGACAGTGCCCTATTGTATCATCTTAAAATAGAAGCACTTCCATGTTAAGACTATTTAGCCCTCTAATTTCTACCCTTTTCCAAATTATGTGCATGTTTAGGACCCTAATTGGGCCTCTCTAGGCACTATTTTCCCCACCTGACATATTTCCAAGGGTCTTAACCCCCTGGGTCAAAGTCAACCTCGACCCTGACCTAGGTCATGGTCGACCTTGACCTTGACCTAGGTCCCCCTTTTCATTGGAAAGTGTGTCAGATGCGGGGGGAACTCAAAAGTTTATTTTCCCACTTCCAGGTTAGCTATTTCAGGCTTCGAAGTGGTGACTCTTAAAAATATATTTAATATAGGTCCACTTCTAGCAGTATGAGCCTAATTGGAACTTAATTCTCATATGTCATCCTCTCTAGAAGTTTGTGCCCTAGAATAGTATATAAAGAAGCCTTATCCTCTCATTTTCTATCATCTACACATAATCTATCAAAGCGATCATCTACTTTCAAGCATCCATTGTTATAAATTCTTTCAAGCTTCCAAGTGTTCATTCAAGGTTTTCAAGTCTTCTTCTCAAGCATTCCAGTTCTCCATTAAAGGTCAAGGATTCAAGCATTCAAGCCTTTGAAGGGATTTGGTTCAAGCATTCAAGATTCATCATTCCAACCCTATATCTATCCATCATGGTGGTGTGATCTTCCTTCAAGATCCTTTTTGCATCCTCAATATTCATTCATTCTTCCTTCAAGGTAGATTCCAAGAATATAATCATGGAGGTTTTGATTTACATTTATGGTTTTTAATGTTGAGACTAAGATTTCATATTAACATACTTGTTTACATTTGAAATACAATTGCATATCTATTGAATATCATAGCTTCATTGTTAGATCTACTTCTACTACTTTCTAGCATTCTCCATTTCAGTTTTGATTTCAATGTTAATTCCTAAATTGGGGTTTGACAAAGGAAAACCCCTCTCCCAACAAGAGAAACCATTTTTCTTCCAGGTACAGGTATGAAATAGTGAATTATAGAGCAGATTCGGATACCCTTTTTGGCAAACTTTCAGGAACCGTGAATAAAATTTTGGTTGGAACAGCGCAGGTCAAGGTTGACATAAAGGGGTACAATTGTGCCCCCGTATTTGGGTCAAGTTTCACCTTTCTCAAAAAAGAAAATGATTTTTGGGTTTTCTCTATCTCTGTGTTTTCAGGCTAGGGCAGGTTGCAGAATTTCTAGAAACCCAGTACAGACACCAGAAAACATCAATTTCTAGATGTGCTACATTTCAAGATAAGTGTTTCATTTCATCCTAATCTTTCAGATTTATTGTTTTACTTTATAATTAAGAAATTAGACCCCCTTCCCCTCTTTATCCATAACCATTTGATTCCTTTTTGCATTGATCGTCTCCTTTCGGTTAATCAATTGGGATCTCCTTGTCTTGGATTAGGAGGTAATATATATCTACAACATTTTCCATACATACACAAATATATATATATATATATATATATATATATATATATATCTTACATTTTGGTGAACCCGAGATAGACAACTCTTTCTTTTTGGTGTTAGATTCTTTACCTCTTTTCGTTAAGACTAGCTTTTTCTTACATATTAGATCAATTTTATTTTATTCTCTTTCATTTTAAAATACAAAAAATCTACATACTCATAAAAATACAAAAACATTTTTGCATTTCATTCACTATGAAGATCTTTAAGATGCTTTGGTGTGTGGTTATTTTCCTCATTATTCTTCTCTTAGCATCTCTTTATAGTACTTATGATGTTTATGAGAGTATCATCCATTTCATTATGTTTATCACTCTTCATGTTTCACTTGCTTATGCTATTATGAGATTAACTAATACTAGCCCTCCTACTTTCAAAAATTTCATTAAGAATTTGTGTGGAAGACTTATTTCTCTTTTGGATTATGTGAAGAATTTGGTAGATGATACCCCATTTCCTAATCTTCCTAATCCTAATCCTATCTTTCCTAATCTAGTTCCTTGTCTTCCTAATCCTAATCCTATCCTTCCTAATCTAATTCCTAATATTCCCACTCATATTTATCATCTTCTATCCCTAGTTCTTCCCACACTTATGATGGGGCTCAAACTATGGTTCATGATGCAGCTGTACAAGAATTCTTTGATTTACCTTCCCCTTCTTATCCAATCCATGATGATATTAAAGGGAAGAGAAAATAAACTTCTTATAAACCTATTATTCCACCTTATACAACATTTTCTCATGATCACCATGAACAATCACCTCCTGCAGAAGCTTTACAAGATATGTACACGACATGATACAATATGGTGGCTAAACAAGGTTATAAGGGTTTAGGGCTTGGTGTTAATGAACAAGGTATTAAATATCTGATTCATCTATCCCATAAACAAGATATGCATGGTCTAGGATTTCTTCTATCTCAATTTAAGGTGGTTGATTTTTCTCATCACCCTCCTCTTCATGTTCTTCTTCCAACACCTTCCTTAGATTACCCTGATACCCCTCAAGATGTGGCTAAGAAGGTGTATGTTCAGCTAATAGATTCTAAGAAATAAATCTTTAAATCTATGTTGAAAGATTCTCTCTCCAAGTACAAATGTCCTTTTCACTATAGTAATACACATTTACTTGTTGATTGTGTGCATTTTAAGATGTATGTTAGAGAAAGAGCTGCTTTAGGAATTATATCTCTCTTGTGCGGTATTATAATTTCTTCATAATTTCCACACAGGGAATACCCCTCGTTCTTCTATAATATAGATCTTTCCCCCTCTTTTCTCTTGACTGAGGGACAAGAGGTATTTATTCCATTTTTCTAGGATCCATTATGCTCTTAGCATGTTTTTTTTTTTGAGCCTAATTATCCCTATGGTTGTGTATTATGATATGGTACATCCTTTGTTTTCTCATAATCATCCATAGCTCTCTTCTAGTATTCATGATATCTTTTCTAAGGCATTTGTTTTGCAAACATATCTCTTTGTTACAACATATCTTGATCTGACTGGTATATCCCTTTCTTTCATCCCTGAGGGGAAAGGTTTTCCTTCTTTCTCTCTGTCTAAGGATCTACTTTCCTTAGCTTAGTGGCATTTGTTTATTATGCAACATTATTTCCTTATACTTACTTATGTTTTGGCTAGGGATACCCTTTTATATGAGAGGTGATTGCCCTAGGTCATCACCTCTTCTTTATTTTGCAAATTATGTTCTTTATAAACTCTTTCCCTTGCTTTGGATTAGAGTTTTCTTCCTTCATTCGAATATTCCTCTTCCTCTTTCTCGCAGGGGGCTTGATGATTGAATCTCTGATCCCTCTTTGTTTTTCTTTGAAAGATGATAATTTATCCAAAGCACTCCTCTACATTGGGGTTCTTGTTGATAAGATCTCTTCCTCTTTAAGGATCCTTTTTCCATAAGTGACATGTCCTTTTTCATGATTATCTATGCTCTTATATGTAAGGGTCAATAATCTTCACTAAGAATGTTGTGTACATTGTTGCTAACATGATATCTCCTTACTTTGTGAAGTAGATATCCTCCTTCTCTTCCTTATCCTATCTATTAGGTAGCCATGATAAGGATGGGGCATATATAGGGTCTTCTTTATACTATTATTTACATTTTACAACATGCTAAATCCTTGGAAGGTAATGCACATAAGTTGCTAAATCCTAAAGAGACACACATTTTTATTTTTGCTAAATCCTCAAAAGGTAATGCACATAAGTTGCTAAATCCTTAAGAAGATACGCATTTTCAATTTCAAATATGCTAAATCCTCATAAGGTAATTCACATAAGTTGCTAAATCTTGAAGAGACATGCATTTTATATTTTATAGTGACACAAGAATGTGGATCTATGGGTATTCCAAAATCCATCAGAAGATGCATTACAACTACAAAGCATAGTTTATGGGTGAACTATCAGGTTTGGCTACCTATTGAGCTCTCCCTCCTTGGTGATTCACGGTAAGGTGGGCATCTTACTGGGCGAGGTAATCACTCTCTCTTTTCTCTCTTACGCTTTCATGCTAGTAGGATTAGATCATGAAGCTATGATATTTATAGTGTTTCTCTTGTCTTTATTATGTAGTCATTTATGCTTTTATGATAGCTTTCCAAATATGATATTAGTATAGGAAGCATTTCTCAACAAGGTTTCCTTTGCTAGTTGATTTTGGTTTATTTTTGTACTAACCCCTCTTTTTGTGTCTTTTATCTTTGTCTTTGTTTTCATGCCCTTGTGCATGTATGTTGAGTTAAAATCCTTGGCATGGGGGCTCATGTCCTTGACTAAGTGATGTTCTACTTCATTGCAATCTACTGGAGTCTTTCATCTAACTTTACCACGAGTATGTTCGATTTCCATACTCCCGCTAAAGTGGGGGCTTAATGTATCATCTTAAAATGTAAGCACTTACATGTTAATATTTTTTAGCTCTCCTTAGGGGATATTTTGGGCCATTATCATTTTTTCCTCTAATTTCTTCCCCTTTTCCATTTTTTGTGCCTATTTAGGACCTTGATTGGGCCTCTCTGGGAACTGTTTTCCCCACCTGGAATATTTTCCAAGGGCCTTAACCCCCTGGGTGAAGGTCAACCTCGACCTTGACCTAGGTGAAGGTTGACCTCAACCATAACCTAAGTCAAGGTTGACCTCAACCCTGAACTTAGGATAGGGTCGACCTTGACCTTGACCCAGGTCCCCCTTTTCATTGGAAAGTGTGCCAGATTTGGGGGGAAACTCAAAAGTATATTTTACCACTTTCAGGTCGGCTATTTTGGGCTTTGAAGTGATGACTCTTAAAAATATATTTAATATAGGTCCACTTCTAAGAGAATGAGGCTAATTGGAATTTAATTCTCATATGTCAGCCTCTCTAGAAGTTTGTGCCCTAGACTAGTATATAAGGAAGCCTTCTCCTCTCATTTTCTATCATCTTCACATAATCTATCGAAGGGATCATCTACTTTCAAGAATCCATTGTTCTACATGCTTTCAAGCTTCCAAGTGTTCAATCAAGGCTTTCAAGTCTTCTTCTCAAGGATTCAAGTTCTCCATTAAAGATCAAGGATTCAAGCATTCAAGCCTTTGAAGGGATTTGGTTCAAGCATTCAAGATTCATCATTCAAACCCTAGATCTATCCATCATGGTGGTGTGATATTCCTTCAAGATCCTTTGTGCATCCTCACGATTCATTAATTCTTCCTTCAAGGTGGATTCCAAGCATATAATTATGGAGGTTTTGATTTATATTTATGGTTTTTAATGTTGAGTCTAAGCTTTCATATTAACATACTTGTTTACATTGGAAATATAATTGTATATCTATTGAATATCATAGCTTTGTAGTTAGATCTACTTCTGCTACTTGCTAGCATTATCCATTTCAGTTTTGATTTCAATATTAATTCATAAATATGGGTTTGGCTAAGGAAAACCCCTCCCCCAACAAACAAAACTATTTTTCTTGTAGGTACAGGTACGGAATAGTGAATTACAGAGAAGATTTAGATACCCTTTTTGGAAAAATTTTGAGATCCGTGAATAGAATTTTTGTCAGAGCAGCATAGGTCAAGGTCGACATAAAGGGGTACAATTGTGCCCCTATATTTGGTTCAAGGTCGACCTTGCTTAGAAAAGAAAATGATTTCTGGGTTTTCTCTATCTTTGTATTTTTAGGCCAAGGTAGGTTGCAGAATTTCCAGAAACCCAGTACAGACACCAGAAAATAGCAATTTCTAGATCTTCTACATTTCAAGATAAGTGTTTCATTTCATCCTAATCTTTCAGATCTATTGTTTTACTTTATAATTAATAAATTAGACCCCCTTTCCCTCTTTATCCATAACCAGTTGATTCCTTTTTGTATTGATCGTCTCCTTTTGGTTAATCAATATCTTACACCTACAAATTTGGATTCAGCAAAAAGAGGGTATTATAGGTTGCAATATATCCCCTTTGTGTTGATTGATAAGATCCTTTTTAGAAAGTATCATAATGGTGTTATTTTAAGATGCATTGATTTAGAACAAGTAGCATATTTCCTAAATGAATTTCATGATGGACCTTTTGGAGGTCATTTCTCTCCTAGGACTACTTCTTTCAAGATCATGGGGGCTGGGTACTATTGGCCATCTATCTTTAAGGATAGTCATGATGATGTAAGAAAATAAATTAAATGTGCCATGTTTGCAAGTAAGGAAAGGCTTGCATCTCTGCTCCTCCAACCAATCAGGACAAACCAATGTTTTATGAAGTGGGGCATTAACTTCATAGGCCTAATTAACCCCCCATATAGTTTAGGTCATAAGTGGATAATCACCACAACTAATTATTTCACCAGATGGATTGAGGCCATTGCACTAAAGGAAGAAAATGAGAGTGTTGTCCTCGGATTTTATAATGACATAATTCATAGGTTTAGGACCCCAGACTCTATTATATCAGATAATGCACTTGCTTTCAAAGGATTAAGAGTCACTAAATGGAAAATTAAACATGATGTTTACCTAAACACAAGCTCCAATTATTACCCCTAGGGTAATGGTTTAGTAGAGTCTACAAATAAAAATCAAGATAATCAAAAAGACTGTACAAGAAAATCAGAGGGGTTGGCAATCTAAACTGAAGTCTACCTTATGGTCAGACAGGATCACTCCCAAGAATATCATTGGGAACTCTCCATACATGCTAATCTATGGCGGGGGAGCTAAATTTTCCATTTCAATTGAATTACCAGCTTTGGACTTTACTACCCAACTTGTCCTCTTTGAAGAAGGGGACCCTCTATAGGTAAGGTATGCTCAACTCACAAAGTTAGAAGAGAGCAGAGACAAGTCCATGTAGACTATGGAGTTTCAAAATATGCAAATCAAGAAGATCTTTGATAGGAGAGCCATATTAACGAACTTGAATGTTGGGGATATAGTCCTCAAATGGGATGAATTTAGATCCAGGCCTGGCAGGCATACCAAGTTTGACTCTTTTTGGGGAGGTCCATTTGTGATCACTGAGTGCAAGAAGCATAATGCTTTTTAGCTATCAACTCTTGAAGCAGAAGCCTTGCCAAATTTTGTCAATGGATTTCACCTAAAGCCTTGTTTTGAGGTTGTCCAACTTTATAATTAATTTTCCTACTTTTTGTTCTAATTTTTAGGTTAGTTTTCATGCTTTCCTCCAAGTGCTTTACACAGTTGTTGTTTATGCTTGTACAGTCCTTTTCCCTATTTTGGTTCATTTTCCCTCCTCCTAGTTTCAATCCTCCTTCCTTCCCAGAAGTTTTTTGTGTGTTCAATGCAGAATCCTATGCCCAATGGAATGTTAGTTGGCCACTGGTTTAATATGTCTAGCACACTGACATTTAGCAGAAATCTCCAAAAATTTTACCCAAGTTTCCTATCCTATGCAATTTTGGCTACAAGTGGAGAAAATGAGGCTCCTACAAGGGTAGAGCCTATATTGTATGATTATGCACCTAATTCCTTATCTTTGTCTTGTTCTCTACATGTTCTAGGTCTAGTTTTAAACACTTCAAATGAAAAAAACCCTATGAAAGATCCGTTAAAACCCTAACTCCTTAGTGGCTGTTATAATCCTTCATTACCTTTTTCTCCACTTAAGGTCACAATTCTTCACATGTTTTAAGTTTTCCACAATGGTCACCTTTTATTCTTAGTCACGCAGTCGTGATGGTCTTGTGGCATGTTAACTTGACTGTGCGAGTGAGTGACAGTGTTATCAGAAATGTTTATCACTCACTTACCATGTGATTTTACCTTAAGGTTTTCAGTCTACAACTATGTGAGTAAAGGAGATTTTATTATATCTCTCACTCACTGAGCTAAACCACTTAGCATCTCTTGTTGTACAAGTGTGTGATGCGGTGTGTTTTGCAGGTTATGTGTGGTCATCTCTCACTCGC
This sequence comes from Thuja plicata, assembly GCA_018584345.1. NCBI lineage: Eukaryota > Viridiplantae > Streptophyta > Pinopsida > Cupressales > Cupressaceae > Thuja > Thuja plicata. The sequence continues at coordinate 4,878,439 of MU227527.1, read as the reverse complement.
ACATGGTTAAACATCAAGTCTGAAAATTGTTGCGAGTATGTGATTGAAAGGAAAGATGAAGATCGACAGTTATCATTCACTCACTCAAAATCAAGCTATATTATTTTAGGGATGGAAAGTGCATGACAAGATGCCATGTGTTCCTTGTGGAGTCAACTGAGGGTAGAGACAAGTTAAATATTGATCAAGTTTCTTTTGATCTTGTGGTTGGCGTTATGGCTTAAAGACAAAGTGCTTGAAATCTATTCATTAAGCCATTAATCTATTGTGCCATGTGGAAGGTGGGGTCAGCTTTATGTAGGGTCTTCAGCTTATTAATCTATGATCAAGTATTTTTTGATCCAACAGTCTGCGTGAAGGCTTAAAGAAAAGTTGATCAAAATCTAATGATCAAGGCATTACGCCTTATCGACGCATGGAAATTTTTTAGAGCCTTGACCCATCTGTGGTAAGATAATCTTTGTGAAACTCAATTTTAATCAGCCGGTAGGTGTATATCCTTGATGCCAAAGTGCTCAATATCTATCCATTAAGGCATTACACCTTGATTACACATGTCCATGGCAGGCCAGGCTAAATTTGGAAGGAATGAAATAAAGACCAATCAAGTTTAGTTTGATCGGATGGTCAGCTTTAAGGCTTAAAACCAAGATGATTGAGATCTAATGTCCAAGCCATCAAGCCATGATGACATGGGGCACATATGACATCATGGGTCCTAGGTTGAAAAGGGGAGTAAAGAAACAACAAGTAATAAAGATCCAACAGTTTGTGTGATCCCTTGATCGCCAAGATCTAGATATTTAATCTTCAAGGCAACATGTTGTTGTGACATGTGGCAAGTTGTTAGAACCCTGGGACCATCTGTACTAAGGTTAATCTGTGATCATTTTTAGTTTCATCCTACGGTGGGCATAAACCCTTAATGCCAAAGTGCTCAAAATCTACTCATTAAGGCATCACGCCTTCCTGCCATGTGTCCAAGTTAGATAAGAAGCCAGTGCCAAAGATAAAGTAAAGGTGAAGCAAGTTCATGAAGATCAGACAGTGGGCATAATGCCTTGATTGTAAAGATGAAGAAGGATAAACATTAATGAATGGCGCCTGTGTGCTGAGTGGAAAATTTGATCCTGTGCTCACGCGTAGCTTAAGGTAGATCGATGGTTGTGTTTTAAAGTTCATAAAGATTCAAATCTAGGCCATTGATCGGACATTCTATGCCACCTGTGACCATTTGTATTTAAATTTAAATATTCAAAATCTGATTTCAGGGGTTTCATGGTGGTGGTGTGGCCTTTTAAGTTGTAGACAAGATACATGGGTCGAGCCAACTTCTCTGATAAAATTTATGGTGATGGGAGATGTATTCATGACTGTATATGATCTTTTGAGATATTTCCCAAGTGCATTGATGAGTAGACTTGACTATTTTACGGTTTCTGCATTATTTATTGAGAATCTATTGTAACCCTAATTCTTCCCTAACTGATTAGATGGATTGACTCCCAAACCTTTATGCTAGGGGAGGTTGTATATAAGAAGTTTTAGAAGCTTTTTTAGGGAGATGTTTTTTGGCTTATGTATGGCTTTCTATGGCATTCTCTCCGCCCTAAGGTTTTCATCTTTTTGTAATTTCTCATTAGAATTCAGATTTTGCAAAGGCTTTTTGTGATATTTTCTCTATCCCTAGGTCTTCTTGTGTGTATTTTTCTTATCTGAAGCATAATATAGTGGTCGGTATTAGAGAAATCTTAAAGTTCTTGAGCCCTCTTTCTTCCTGCATCTTTGTGCACTATTGTGAATGATTTGATTTAGATGATCTTGTGGATATTGTTCAATCCCCTATCATTTTGTCTCATTTTTGTACTTATTTTCTGGAGTGAATGTCTATTTGCAAGTCATAGTCCATGTCTATTCCATTGAATATGCTATTTTTTTTTAAATATTCTCTTTCCCTGAATAGCCTCTTTCATTTCAGACCTCTCTATGAAATACTTATGCAAGCCTATTCAGGAAGTTGTGTTCTACTAGATTCATAATTTCGTGCTAGTATTGGTCACTGTCTTGTGATTCATGTTACATTTGGTGCATCACTTAGTAGGTTAAATTTTATTTTTAGTATTTCCCTTCAGTTCTCCTTCTACCCCTTTTCCTTCCAAGTTTACTTTCATGTTAAAAAGCAGATAAGGTGATTATCTAAGAGGAACCGGCCTAGAATCTGGAGCCTTCACTTCAGTTAGCAGAGGTCCCACAACCTAGAAGTGATTCCCATGTTATACTAGATTGTTAGGCTCTAGTGCTTAATAGGGTGAAAAACTTAGTGTCTAATAGAAACTTGATCCTTGAACTTGATGACCTTATTATCAAGATTAAAAACTGAAAAAACCTAACAGATCAGAATGGATGGAATTATATTTAAAACCTTGATACAATACAAACACTTGAAGTTTTTGATGATGCTCATTGAATCATGATCTTTTTAGCTAATTAATAGTGTTTTGACTAGATTGGCAATGATGAAGACATGATTATTTTATTAATTATTGTGTGAGTGTTCTGAGGAAGATCCACCAACCTATGTGAATTTATCTAATGACATGATCAAAAAGAATCATCAAGGACATTCATATATGAAGGAGGTTTGACCTTTGTTTGTTTATGCAAACATATACCTTGGATATTTAGGTCTTCCACATCTTAATACAAAAATCCAATTGCAACATTGAATCTGATAAAACCGATATTCAGAATCCCATATTTGATTACTCAACTAGTGAGGGTTGTACTAGGTTCTAATGGTTATAAAATTGATGAAAGTAGTATTTATATTATCATGATGTGGTAATCTAATAAGTAATGATTGTACTTTATCCTAGTTCACAAAAATCTCAGTGATGAAAATATATCTTCTTTTGCATTTCTTTCACAAAGAAAAAAGTGACAGTTAGTTGTATTTCATTCTTAGATTAATTACATTTAGGAAATTTCCTAAGTTCAAGGGGGTTAATTATTTAAAAAGTTGATATCTTTATCTTGTTTCACATTAATCAATTATGGAGAATTTATTGTGCATTTAGCATTGCATTCATTAATAATTAAACATTATTTTCAAAATATGCATCATTACATCATTATTCATTATTAAAAAATCCATAATCATTCCAGATAGGTGCATTTATTAAAATATTGCATTTTCAAATATCAAAATACAAAAATACAACATGCATTCATAAATATCATTCCATTGCATTTATTATTTATATTTGCATTCATCATCAATTAAAAATCATATAGAAAAATATTTGCATACATTTTCATTCATCTAACTATGTCATATATAAGGTATTGCATCCATAGCATGTAAAATAAAGTGCATCATAAGAATCATATAGACATCATACCATCAAAGAAAGTCTCTCATATATCATCATGGAAATCAAAGTATCAAATTCATCATAATAAATGAAAATTAAATGTCTGACATATCAAAGCTACATCATATCAAAAGGGTACATCAAAGTCCTGATCAACTTAATATATCTGATACATCAAAATGCAATACATATAATCCAATGATATCTCAATATAAATCATGACCTGCTAGGTGCACCTGATGCATCTCTTATCCATGTATCACCTATACCATCTGGATCTTTGTCTCCTCATCTATCATATGTACTAGGAGGAGCCCGACTAAACTAGCACCACTGGCTATCTGATCCATCCTGGCCATGAATGTCTACTTCATCACACCAAACTAATCTATCCTACTCGTCAATTTAGCTAGACCAGTCTACAATCCTTTCACATCCTTCTCTAATCTGGTAATGGTACCTGACTATGGCTGTGGCTAAACATGAGGTTGTACATATATTTGAGGCACCTGCTATGCTGGAATCTGAGGAGGTATAGGCACATGATGTTCTGGAACCTATGGACCCTGACCCTATCTTGCAACAACTATTTGAGCCTATCTCAAGACTCTCTATCATCACTAACCCCATACCATTGTTGGTACTACCTATACTAGTCTCATCCTATACCCACCACCTCTCCCTCGCACATGACCACCTCTCATCCATGGACCCACATGACCACCTCTTATCCATGGTCCTCCATGTCCTCTATCTCTAGCTCACTAGATCTCTTTGTGCTCTTTGTACTCTCTATACTCTTTTTAGTCTCCCACCTCCTTGTCCACCCCTACCATCATAATCATCTGAAGGATCATCTACATCAGGAACTCTCTCACTAGGATCAGTGAACCATGGAAACCTATGGCGAGAAAACCATTGTGCATAATCTAGAGTCATCCCTACATCTACAATATGTTCACGCATATCCCACTACATGTATATAAATCTATCAATCTGATCACAAGCATACTAATAATAATCATGTTCTCCCCACATCGATTTCTCAGACCACACTCGGGCATATAGTTCTAAACCCTAAGGAATGTCCTGCACTCGACCATACTGCCAGAATACTCTGTAGGAGAAAAATCTCTTGATCACTAGGGGTGATCGGCCTATCATCCATCGAGGTGCAAACATATAGGGAAACTCATCATCATCCTCATGCCAGGGCTCACATCCTATATATGGTCTCCATATGACCTGATCAATATCATCAATCATACGTCTCCAATAATCCAACTTGCCTAGCCAAGGTTGGCCAACCATGCCATCATATAAGTATGCATATGACCATTCAGGATCTCCCTGTATGGTAGCTATCGGCCTCAAAATAGGGATATGCTCCCATGTCCATAACTATAATAGCATCACTTCGACTGATAATAAAGCACTGCCTCTTTACACAATGTGATGCAACTCATGGTATAGCTGTGCCATCACGTAGGAACCCTAATCAAATCTCTGGGGATGAGAAATCATGTCCTTAATGATCTGACCCCAACCAACTATGAATCTATACCCATGACGATCTAGTAACAGAACTCCACAAATCAATGTGCCTAATACTACAGGAAGAGGAGGGAAAGAGATAAATTGCACCCATGTGATGCTCTCATCTCTAATAGTAGGATCTACAAAGACCCATCTGCATTCACTTCCATCATAAACCTGATCATAATATACCCGCCCTCCTTGAGTCAGGATCCTCAACAATCTATACACATCCTCTTGAGTGATCGTCATATCGCCTAAAGGAAAATGGAAGGTGTTATGGTCAAAGTGTCACTGCTCTACCATAGCTATAAGAAGTCCATAGTTCATCTGGAATTGAGGTAACTTGAGGAGGTAAAACAAGCCGCATCTACCAATCACTCATCTCTTGTGGCCTGATAACTGGTCTACCATATCGACAAGCCAAGATGGAACACCCAATACATATAACTTCCAGAATGAAATCTATTTTTAAAATCAAGTGGATTCGATTAGCATCATCATTCTAATGGATTATTCTACATCAATCAATCATTAAATCAACCTATCTCTCTTTTTGAGCAACATCAATTATTTTTCATAACTCTATATCATGATAAGGGGAAAATACATCAGTTTGTCCTATCCTACCAATCTAATTGATATTTCAACATCCATCTAACCGATCATCCTAACATCCTAGACATTTGGTTTCATTACTAAATCCAACCTGCTTATCTTTACACTCAATCTGGTATTCATTCTATCCAAGCTGATCAATAACGATCAAGGTTTGTCATTATTTGCATGTAGACATCATTTTACCTGTGTACGCACTATTTTAGAGGGTGTAAATGTCATTTTAGGTTACGCATAAATTTTCACATCATATGCAATATTTTACACCTACTATGCATTACTTGGCCTAATACATGACATTTTGCAGTGGACGCGTGACTTCATCATGCATATGCATAAGTTCATTTTGGTTTTCCAACTAGGGTTTTGCATGATTTAAATATATCCTACATGTGATTTTGCCTATTTCATAAGCACAACTTAATGGTTTATACGTGACTCTTCACAATGCGAACACGCAACTTTACACTTATACACATGACTTAACCTATCCTATGTGTAACATTGCTAAACATTTAACAAAAATCCCTAACTAGGAGTGGAAACATCATTTAAAAGCAATAAATGCAATCATAAAGTATAGAGGAGGTAAAAATCACTCACCAAAGGTTCATACTCAGCTGGCCTCTGGAATCTCTGCCCTCTCTTGAACTGATGCTCGCGTATGGGGACCACCATCGTCAGAATCTCAAAAAGTCTCAAAGCAGGAATGAGAGGTCAAAAATGAAAATGAATAGTAAAAATGATATTTTTACTTCTATTTATACCTTTTTGACCTAATTTCAAGAGATTTTTACCCTTTTTAACCTTCAAATGGATATTTTTCATCATTGGGGCATATTGTGATCGATTTATCATCTAGTTTTTTAGAAATGAAAAGAAAATTGACCTAGTAATTTCATTCTTCAATATCTTTTCAACTCTCATAATAAATTCTATTTTCATTTTTCGAGGGGGCACCATATGGTCAAAACATTATTTTTATCACACGTTCACAATGACAACAAAATCTGGGGTACTAAAATTTTAAATTGATATCAGTGGGGCATTTTTGCGTTATCCTTCATCAATTTTTCGCATCGAGGTTTTTCATCAGACAGTTCATCAAACATCAAGTTGGCATTAAGTTTGACATCAGGGTTTCACATCAGGTTATCAAATCAGGTTTGCACATCAGATATTGTATCAGTGAGATCAATCAGATCAGGACATCGATTTTCTCTGAATCAATGCACTTCGCACATTAATTCAAAGAGGGGCATTTGTAGACACCTAGATTTGGTCATGTGTATTATATCAAATCAAAATGTAATTTTATAAAATCAAATGGATTAATTCAATCAAAAGGGACTAAATTACATTAAATCAAAGGATCAATTAATAAATATATCAATTAATTGTATAGTTTAAATAAAAAATCAAAATCAACCTATTCCCTTACATGGCTAATTTAATGAATTGAATTTCATTGATTAAATCCTAATTTCCTTCAACAAAGGAGACAAGAATTCAAAGAGCCAATGAGAATCAAGGATTGAAAGAACATGGATCACTCCAAACTTTGCAATCTTGATCACTCATTCAACTCTTCAAAATCCTCACCACTAAATTTGTCTCTTTGTGCCAACCTTTGAGACCACCATTTAAATGGTCTCCCCATTTGAAACCATTTTAAATCCTTCAACTCAACCAAGCTTTGATCATGATCAACTTAACTCTACCCCCTACCCTTGGGAAATCCTATAAATACCAAGCATTTTTATAGTATTAAGGATCCTAGACATTCATGAGCAATTGCATCTACACTATATATAAACTTATCAAGATCATAGCATTTGAGAGAAATTTGAGAGCATAATTGAGCAATTTTTGAGCAAGATTGAATAAATTGCATTGCAATTTGAGAGTTGAGAGCTATATTTAGGCATTATCATACATCAATTCTCATTCTAGGACTGTCACTAATGGAGATTAAGGCTGAGAGCTTCATTAGCATGCTTAGTTAGAGATCCATGGAATGCTTATTGTTATTTTTTCAAATTTTTGAGTTAAATTAGACTTTCCTTTCCATAGAATTGATAGATTACAACCTAATTTCATGAAGTTATACTTTATATATACACACCTATATCTATTTTTATTTCTACAAATCATTAAAAACATCAAGCTAATGGAAATTTATTTTTTCATTTGCAGATGGCAAAGCATCAGAAGGTGATAAAATCCGAACTTTGAATCCATAAAGAAGATAAAGAGATTAAACAATTGTTGAAACATTAGAAGAACATTCATAATGCAAGCCTTTTAGAAATTTTTTTGAAGAGGAAAAGCTTTATGATCATTATCTTAAAGTTGTCAAAACTTACAAATCTAAATACATTTCTTTAAATTGAATCAGTTTACCTTGAAATCTTTGAAATAATTTTTAATTTTAGGTGGAATTTGAGCTATTCATTTTGGATTTGTATTTCCTCATTTTGTGTTAGTTGTGTTGGACTAATTTTTTGGAGGAGAGGATGCAAAGGAGCTAGAATGATCACCACTAGGTGAGTAGGAAAAAATAATAATAAATATAAAAAAGTGCCTAGCCTTTGCTAGCTTCAAAATGAGGTATTCCTACATCCTTTCACATTTTCTTAAATTGTGGCAAGTAAAAGTTGAAATCTAGCTAATTAGAAACCTATTATTTTTTATCAAAGGAGACATTAGGCCTATGCTCTCAACTTTTTAAGTTGATCAAAATTCCAAACATGTCAAAATTGGTGATAGAAAGAAAGGTTGGAAAGAACAAACACTAAAATAAACCTCCTTGTTTGTGGAAGCGAAGTGTTAGGTATATTCTCTTCACTCTTTGAATGAATTAAAAAGCTAAAAACACTTAAAATACCTTAGTTTAAGAGGTGGAATGAACAATTGTTAATTGTTTTTGGAATTATGAAAATAGTAGGGATATGCTCTTCACCTTTTCGGTGAATCAAATTCCAAAACCTATTTGAGCATTCTGCATTCTTGCTTTACATGAACATGCAAGAACTTTAGTGGGCCTAACTCCTGAGAATTGTCTTACAAGGATGGTGAGAGGGAACAAACCAATGTGGGTTAAGGTAAATCCAACCTATTCCATCCACTTCAAAAAAAACTCATTAAGTTTAAAGACTTAGAGGATGATAATATAAAATGCCTGGACTTGTAGGGTTAATAGCCTCAATCACATATCATGACTACAAAGCCCTTGTATGATTCATTTGATATTCTCATGTGGAAATTTGACTAAACACCCAAGTAATTTAGCTAACTACCTTTTAGAGCCATTATTACAAGCCCATTTGACTCTAGGTAGATTTATTGGAAGATATTATTGTTTTAAACCTGTGAAAATGATTGAGAATACACAATATTTGTGTTTTTTTTGTGATTGTATATCCATTTTACAAAAGAAGAGGATCCATAAAGATCTGATCATGTTATTAATATTTAAGAAAATTTACCAAAATAGTGTCAGACTACTTTTCACAGTCTTTTGACGCGTACAAAACTTCCTGTGACGCTTACAAATCCAAAGTAGTGTGTATAAACACTTTTAATAGCATCTGTGAACATTTAAGTGACGCCTACAGACTTGAAGCAACACGTAGTAACAATAAAATAGCACCTACATAGACAAGGAGCACTTCATATTTTTCTAATGAGCACGTGTAATAAACTAAAGAAACACATAATAACCAGTAAATCATCACATACTAAGCAACAAAGTAACACATGTAGACTGAGAAATCAAAATAGAGAGTATCTCCCAAGGGTTTTTGAGAATTTTGAAATCATATCTGGATACCCTTTTCAGATTTCATCTTGGTCATTATCTCAGACTGATAAAATCCTAGCATTTCAAAAATTTAAAAATCTTAAGAGGATTGATCAAGAGGGCTAACATATTTTCTTCATGTTAATGTCATTTTTTACAAGATCACTTACATTAGGAACACATTACAACCAGATGAAACATACTTGAGACAACAACTACCTTTTGTGAGTGAAAAACCTACTTCTTCACAACAATCCTTCTAAATCAAAGAATAAGTAGCACCTATTAATATGGAATTTCCCTTTGGATGCATGGATCCTAAGCTCATCAATCATGTTAACAATGGTGCCAATAACAACCAAAATGGTGGGAATAAGGATGTGAACAATAATGGGAACAATGGGGGATGAAATGACCTTAACAATGGAGGTGTGGATGTTAATAATGGAGGGAATAGGGACCCTCAAGATGAGGAGGCCACTGAAGAGAGGGTTAATGAAGCATCCCAAATTCTTTTTTCATGAAAATCATGGAGAAATTGTTAGAATGAGATAGGGAAAAATATTTCTTAGACCTAGCTCAAGCTAGAGTGAAACTTCCCCATGATTATGATGTCAACAAGTTAAAGCAGAAAGAGGAGTATGATAACCCAATTGCCATCATGAAAAAAAAATATAAACTATTTCAAATGCAATTGGATAACATGAAGCAAATAGTGGCTCCCAAGCCATTTTAAATTGAATCTTTATGTCCATTCCCCTTTGACAAATCCCTAATTATGGTACCATTGCCTACGAATGCAGTCTTCCCTAAATATGACAAGTATGAGGGAGCATATGATCCGCAAGATCATTTGAGGGAAAATTTGTGTATTAAGATTGGAATTCATGCATGATACCACATATTTAATGAGATTATTTCCAATAAGTCTGGGAGGAGCCACAATAGAATGGTTTTCCAAATTACCATCTGATATTTGAACATTTGAAGAGCTAGCCTCAAAATTTGTGACTCATAACTCATATAACATAAAACATAATGTCACCATGATTTATCTATGTAACACAAAACAACATGATGGGGAAGCATTTTTGGATTTCTTACGAAGATGGAGGGCAGTATTTGCTCGATACCCTATAAGTGTACCCTGTTATGCCCTGCATACCCATCCCTACATTTTGTGGGCAAAATGTTGGGTCCCCCTTTTCGCTTTTGCCTTTTTTTATTTTCCCTTTGTTTTCCTTCGACCTTTGCTTCCACAAGGGTCATTTTATTTTCTTTTGGTTTATCCTTTCTCTAAGACCTAGTCCCAGAGTGTTTTTGTCTTGTGTCAGCCAGATTTTTAGACTCTAGGATTATCTGTTGTCATGTCCTCTTTTGTTAGAGGGTGCGGTTGCATGGAATCCCCAGGCCTAGAGTCTGAAGGTTTTCCTTTCTCGGGGTCTGTAGAAGGAAGAAACATTTTTTAACCCTAGCGGTATAAATAAACATTCATTGTCACTTCCACATTTACCATGAACAAAATTACCCAGAGCGATTAAGGTGATTTAACAGTGATCTAGGTGCAATTTTCTCTCTGTACTTAACAGTGCTTAAACAGTGATTATCAGTGGTGTGTTCATGGTCTGTGAAAGCTTCCTTGTTTTTAGAGCACCTCCCATGCTCCTCCTCTCGCATGTCCTAGTATTAAGGTAGGTCCTTCGGCCCTCTTCTGGTTCTCTATTTTTCTTTCACCTCGTTCTTCCTTTTTGGGTTTCATTTTCCTGTTTTGGTCTCCTGTTTTGTTGTCACCTCCCGTTGGTGGGATGGCTCCGTGGGAAGGTTTTCCACCTTCCTCATAGTGTGTTTTTTCTTTTAAATAGTGTATACTCTTGTAGATTTTGTATATTCTCATAACTTCTTTGTAAATTGTCATAATTTCTCTGTAAATTGTAGATAGCCCTTAGGTTAGGGTCGTCCCTATAAATTGTGTCATTCTCCAGCTCCCCCTATATGTTTGGTCTATAAAATGGTCTATACATTATCATGACAACCCTTCTTGTGGTGAGCTCATTGTGCTCTACATGATAAAACCCAAGTTTGGAGCTCACCCGCATGGTGTCCTCCTAGCTCAAAGTCGACACCTCGCATGTTCGAGCCATGGTTGTTTTCTCTCTCCTCTATCACTTTGTCATTAATTGCATGATTAATTTCCCCATGAGTGAGCATTCAAAAACATTCCATTTGGCATTCATTTCACTCGCGTCAACCCACCTATTGCCATTAAGGGCCATTACATTGTCTACCACGTGACCACGTGACAACCCATGTTAGCCAAGTATGACTCACTGCCTGATCACTCTTATAATGCCTAGTTTCTCTAGACTTTAGACGCTGGGAAGTCCCTGGGTCTTCATCCCATTTTTTTGTGTAAACCAATACCCTGGGACCTCCGGATGTTGATCAGAATCCAATCATCATTAACAGTTACATTCTAGGATTTTGATGCATACTAACATTTTTGAATACGTGCAAGATGGCAGTGAAATCCCAGATTCCATAAAATTATTTTTATCATATCATATGTATTAATGGTTCTCTGGTCTTGCAGGTTGTAGATTATCCAACATGTCTAAAGTAACAACTCCTCTTGGAAGTCCAGAACTTCGAACTACCTCGACCCGGGAGGCCACAAAGATAAAGGCAGAGAAGATGCTGGCCAAGCTCCCATTAACCTCCAAATACCCAAGGGAGGGTGTTATGGTGGGGTCCCAAGTGGACTCCAAGTTGTAGGAGATCACAGATATAGAGCTTGGACTATGGGATGAATTGCAGGGCCTTCTCCAAACAATGTACCAACAAAGGGCTACCGGAGATGATATGGCGAAGAATGTGGCTGCCTTTGGCATCATCAAAGCTTCATGTTTTCCTTTCTTTGTGTAAGCACCAGAATTGATCCTTCAATTGGCAGGGAACTTCAATGCTCCCACCTGGGTTGTTTTTCTCACCGATCCTCTACCACTACACTACCTGACAACCATTGTTACTCTAGATGCCACCTCTTTTGCTTTAGGTCTGGGAATCCCCTAGTTCAAGAAGGCCATTGTTATCTCCCAGTCTATGTTACTAAAGGAGTTTGAAGATATTCCAACTCTCACCTGGAAAGATCTCAATACTCACAGGCTAAAGTCCCTGAGAAGGGACTATAAGAAGATGAAGCTAGAGATTCCCCGCGGTGACTTCAAGGAATGCATTCAGGAAGGAATAATCTTTTTGTGCAGGCTCTTTGGAGAGCCCCATGCAAGGGAATTTTTTGCATGGATGTATTATTTCCTTTATTGCTTCACCAACTATAGCCATACCTTCAATTGGGCAATCATTATTGCCAATCATGTAGACTTCCAGCTAAAGAATGTCCTCCATCATTTGAAGTTCTACATGACCTCCTATGTATTATGGGAACTCGCCCAATAGAAACCCACCCTTCAGGGTTTGCAAATAGTGGGGATTCTTAGGAATGGGCCTAGCCAGCTTATCCCATGGGAACATTATCCTTGGATTCAGTGGGAAGCCTCTTTCCCCCATTTTTGCAGGGTAAATGACACATTCATTTACCATAACATTTTGACACTCACTCAGGATTCTGGGTACCGGTTGTCACAGGAGGTGATAAAATTGGTAAGCACATATGGGAATTATTTCATTCAACTCCAACAACATTCTTATATTTGGGTAACCAGGTTCTCTGGCAAGCCCTACCTACTCCCCAAGCATTTCGGGGATAGGATTATTCTTTTGGAGTTCTGCAAGAAAATCCTGGAACTCCACCCATTCTTTTCCTTGAAGAAGGTTACATATATTCCATTCCCAATCAATTGTGGAAACTAATCCTATAGCCTTAGAGCGGCTAAGGAAGCCACCAATGAGCTAAAAAGTCTAGGACTAGTTGAATTCTACCTTACCAGAAACAATTTTGACCCAGTTGATAAGATAAGAGAGGCACTACCCCGGGCATCCACACTACATAAATTTCAGATTGAATATTTCTAGGTGGATTGTCAAGATAGTTTTGATCTTTGGTCCCGACAACATTCACGGATGTCCAAAGGTTTGATGAAGGCCTTCGGCCTTCGGTACTTTTTGAAATATTTTTTAGATGATAGGCCTCTTGAGGACTCAGCATACAAAGACTAAGTGATCAACAAGTTGGATCTCCCTCTAGTGGATTGGGGCACCCTAGAGAATTTAACAATTAAGGATGTAAGTTACAACATCATCAAGAAAAACCACAAATATTTTGAGCAAGTATGCAAGAGGAGCACCTGTAAGGGTCCAATCTTGCATGGGTCTACTTTGACCTCTGGAGTCGCAGGACCAAGTAAAAACAAGGGGAAGGAAAAGAAAGACACCCTGCCCTAGGTTACTCCCCAAGGTTTGCTCCTCATTTTGGGGAAAATTCATAATCAGCTGGAGGCGTCCCAATAGATGATCCAAAAACTAAGCTCCTAGCTTGCTCGTGGTCTTCCAATCACTCCAGTGGGATCTTCCCACCTAGTAGGATTCCCTCCACTAGAAGCAATCATGAGACAAAAAATAAAGGCAAAGGTGTAGTCTACATATATTCTAAATGTTGGGGCCCATTGCAATTAAGAAGGAAGAAGGAGAGGGTGGAGAATACCCTAAGCACAGATACGGGCCCTGACATGCCCATTTTTCTTCTAGTGGAAGTTAGTTTGGACTCCCCCAGACCAGAGAATCTCCCAGAGACCTCCCCTCCACATGATGACTTTGATGACATCTTCGGGACTGGTGAGCTGATGAATTTACATGGGGAGATAGGAAAGGTGGTAGAAGAAATATCCACGCAGGAAGTGCAAATAATCCTTGATGAAGGGGAGACACCAAAAAAGGAAGTGGTTCCGAAGAGGGAGGTTCGAGAACCTAAAAAATAGCATGAATGGGAAGAATCACAAAGGGATCCACAAGACATGGAGGAAACACCAGTCTAGGAGACCAAGATAAACCTAAGGCAAACAAATAATGAGCAATCAACAACTGGGTAAACTGGACCTTCGGGATCAGTCATAACCCCAACCGTCATGCTCCAAATGCCTTCAATTACTCTAGGTGATCAAGTGTCCTAGAGTACAAAATTTAGTGAGGTGGTCTCAGTGGCCCAATAGTTAAACATTGGCCAGACACCTTTTCCACCCTGGAATATATTCCCATGGAGAATGATGTCTCGGTGAATGACGTTGAAGATGAACATCAATAGCAAGATGAGGGGAAGAACATTGAAGATATAAATATTGATTCAACAGATGTTGATAAAAGATGGGGAGAATCCCAGCAATACAGCTAATACCCATGCCAGTAGATATGGGGTCCCTAACACCACATAAGAGAATGACACCAGGGAAGAAGACACCAAAAACCTCAAGGAACAGGAAAAGGAAAAAGAGTCTGATGCAACCATAGATACCAGAGATATGCTACCAAACTCTAAAGAATGCCTTGACGCTCAGGCCTTAGCAGCAAGAGTGCCCCAACCACTATAATGGCTGGTGTAATCCATGAAAAGAAAAGCCCCAGTGACAGTAGGTGTTCCCCTCTCCTTGGTCAAGATGATGGCCCAGAATGCAGAGGCTAAAAATCCCAAGAAGGCCCAGACTGTACATACTCTTTGGACTGGTTCGGGAGGAAGTACAGTTGTAATAGTTGCAACCCCTCCCCTAGATATGGATGCAGCAATAATAAGGGTCAAAGAATATGTAGTTACATAAGTGCCTCTAGGGAGGAGAGATAAGTAGGGTGAGTTGGACCTCCTAAGAGAGGCTACCTGGGCAGTCAAGGCCCGGTATGATAAATAGGTAGAGAAGTTAAAGGAGGAAAGAGAGAAAAATGAAAATGTCCTCGGGCTTCTCATAGAACTTACACAGCCACTGGCTGAGATCTGTCTGGAAGCCTCCACCTTCATATCATCGCTTTCACAAGGTGACATGGATGCTCTTAGGGCCATGAAAAAGAAGGCACGGGCTGTAGATGGGTGGATCGTGGAGTAGATCAGGGTCGTAAGGCAATTCTTAGAGGCAACACTCCCAAACCTTTACCTAATTAGTAATATTTTGGGCCAGGTAAACAATGTCATCGTTCTATAGGAAAGAGACATAGAGAAATATGAAGAGTGGAGGACCAGATTAGAATAAGTAATAAACTTCAAGGAAGAAGACATCGTAGAGGAAAGAATATTGGGAGAAGAGACCGTCGAATTCCTCTAGGCCCAACACTCCAAACTTGGCCTCAAAATTGAGGTAAGCAAGCAACTCATTACGACCCTAAAAGATAAGATCATAGCAGTCTGGTATCCTTTGGACCTGTATAAAGCATTCATTGGAAGGGTTTCACAAGTTGATCCCTTCACCACTGGGACTTGTGCCTTGGAGGACTATGTCCTCAGTAAATTTGATGAGTTAATGGAGTCCCAGTATCAGTCTGTCAGAGACTTCGACAGAGGGAAACTATCAAGAATATCCAAGATGATGCTCTGGGCCCATGACTCTGTAAAGATAGCTGAAGAATTCTGGGATGGGGCCAGAGATATGGAAGAGAAGTTCAGAATCATTAGTGACTAGTGGGAAAGTGTCAAGGACATTCATGAGGATGGCATTGGCCAAATTTTTGGAGGCATTCAAGAAAAAGGGATGATAAAGTTCTCTAGACTCCGGAGATTTTCACCAGCAAAGTGTATTTTTGGACATTCATTATTCTTTGAGCATAAGCTCCCAGACTCTGGAATTTTGGATCCAAATTTTTGTAATCTTTCAATGACCCGTGTCTAGGTTCCCCAGAGTCGACCAGTCTTTATCTAGCAGTTAATAAGGGGGTCATCAGGTAGGTGATCTTAATAAGGCATGTCAGATAGAGGGATGGCTCTAACAGGTGATTTTCCCAAGGTGTTTCTCTAGCATTAACTACCTGGTGCATCAAAGACAATGAGCCACATTTCACATTGATGAGGCATATAGCCTCAAACTCTGGGAGGATCAAATTTCTTCTATTCTTATGCCAACACTCTTCTTTTTGTCAATTCTTCCATCTTCTTTTCTTTTCTTCTTCCTCTATCTTGTCAGACCTCTGCTCTTTTCAAGGTGATTGTAAGTGGTGTAGGTAGTACCAGCCACTAGATATTGTATTTTAATGTTGTGTGTGCAGTTAGATTAGGTTAGTTTTAGGGAAAGCTATGTTTATAAATAAGAAGTCCAACCTCATTTCAAGGGTTGGGGAAATTGATGATTTTGGAATCCAATACTAGTAGCATTTCATTCCTAGTTGTTTCAAGAGCTCAATTCTCAGTATTTCTTAGTAGTTAGATGCTCCCTTGGATCCATTGATGTACACACCAGTGATGTTGGAACACTTTGTTAATAAAGAAGGAAGAAAAGTTTCTGGCAATGATGGTGTGATGTTCTAATCTCCAAGTTAGCAATCTCTTTTGTGTTGTATATTTCTAATGTCCCTTGCTTTGATGTTTTGTTAGATTAATGATCTCATTTCCCCTTGCTATTGAATATGTATGAACTGTTGGTTCTGTATGCATTCAGTATTTAGTGTAGATCATTAGAGCATTGTTGATGTTGTAAATATGTTTCATAACTATAAGTAGAAGTAACAAATTCTAACTCTGACCTATATTTTTCTATTTATTTTGTAAACTCATGTGTTCTTGTAGGAAACCCTGACCTATCACTGAAATCTCTAAAGAAGACGAGTCAAAAACCAGCTATCCCCCCAAACAAAATAGTCACTTGCCCAACTTAGCTCCCCGCACCGTTGAGACCCGACACTCAGGTGCTTGAAGGCCTAGAGAATTTATTCCCTGGACATCCTTTATAGGAGAATTTGGTTGGTACCTGGTGACAACTTATCATTTGTTGATGAGACCGGTCACAAAGTCCCATCAACATACCCGAAAAAGAAAAAAATAGACATATTTATGAATAGTTTAAACACGGAGATCAATTATCGATTAAGATTGCAATGTCCACGTTCCTTTCAAAATGTGATTGAAAATGGGGTTACAATGGAATAATTTTTGTTGAAGAGTGTAGAAATCAAACTTTATAAAGAAAACAAAAACCTTTCTAACAACCACAACAATTCCAACAATAATAATCAGGCTTCAAATAATAGCAATCACTTTTAGCTTAAGAACACCAACAAGGGCCTTGTCAATGATGGGGTTGTTGAAGCACATAATTTAAAAGCCACTCCCTTCACTCTCACAAGATTTTCTAACCAAGTGAATAATTTAAACCAAGCATTAAAGGTTCCATTCAACAACAACAACAACAACAACAACAACTTGTTAAACTAGCAAGAGGTTAAAAAACCAAAACCTTTCTTTAGCCTACCACCAAGAAGGAAGCTCACAATCTTGGGTGAACCAATTGAGAATTCTCTAAGGAATCCCATTTCTAACAAGATCATTTTCCTACTAGATTCAAGGCCTTATGAACCACAAGTTAAACCCTCATGGTGGAATGATGCTCATATTTGCGAGTATCATCGAAACAGAGGGCACAAGACAAAAAAATGCATGATATTAAAACATGAGGTGCAAGATTTGATATATAATGGGATCATCAAGGTGGAAGGGACTCAAAACAATGAAGATCATATGACTTTAAAAACTCCTTTCTTCAATCATGAGAAGGGAGAATCTTCAAATAGAAATCAAAATATCAAAAGAAGAAATGACAAAGTTAATTTTTCACATAGCTATGATAATGTAATCAATTCCTTATCAGAATATGAGAATACTATCAATGATATTTTTTTACAAGATCAACCATCAAATGAAACCTCTAATGTTGTTACTATAGGGAAAGAATCAAATATAACCTTACAAGGAACTATCCCTAAGACTATTGGTCCTAATCAACCATCTTCTTCTCAAAGGCAATACAATATTGTGGATCAATTGCAAAAGCCTCCCACTCAAATTTCAATCCTTGAGTTTTTTAAACTCTCACCAAATCAGAAGGAGATCTTATAAAAGGATCTTGTGGAGACTACTATTCCTGACAACCTATATGTGGATAGATTTCAAAACGCGGTGGGTCATCTCATTGCACCTTGTTATTTATCATTTTCTGAACAAGATGACATGTCCATTAATCATCCCCAAAATATTCCATTGCATATAGAGGTTTTGATACAAAAACACTATGTGAAAAGATTCCTTATTGATGGGGGAGCTGGTCTAAACATTTGCACATTGATTCTAGTCAAAGACCTAGGATTTTTTGAAGGTGTTGTGGATCCAAAGAAGAAAATCACTATTGAGGCCTATGATGATGAAGAAAGGTCTTCTAAAGGAATGTTGGTGTTGCCTAGTCAAGTTGGGCCAATAAAAAAAGATTTAATTTTCCAAGTTCTTGACATGAAGTTAACTTATAACATCTTTCTAGGAATACCATGGATTCACAAAATACAAGCGATGCCTTTAACATACCATCAATGTATCAAGTTTCCATACATGGGAGAAGAAATTACTATAAGTGGAGATGTGAATCCTTTCCAATATTGAAATATTGTTAAACCATTAAATTAGAAATTCATCCTACACATAGTCAAAGGGCCACCCCAAGTGCTCCTAGAGAGGAAAAGCAAGAAGATGGTCCTAGCTCAACTTTGGTCATTAACTCAAATCAAGACAAAACTAACACATCTACATCAACTAAGGGTAAAGAGAAAGTTATTTTTTTAGATGAAAGTAACAAGGATGATAATTTAAGTGTTTCAAATCAAGAGGAGGGAGACTTGAACCCATCTAGGGTTGAAAATGAAGGAATCGAAGAAACACATTATCAAAAAATGGATAAGTTGATGAAGAAATTTGAGAAACTATGCAAAATCTATCAAAAGGGTGCTGGAGAATATTCTGCATGTTTGTTTAACTTACCTCCTTCTCCAAAATCACATGGGAGGCCAACTAATGCTCATTCAAATGAAAAATATAATGCCCATTTTGTAAGAGAAAGTGACAATTCTCCAAAGGAAGAAGAGGATAATGCGGTTTTAAAATGGTTGTACAAATATGAGGAGGCTTCAAGTTCCCATGAAGAAATGCTCCCTTGTTCTTGGTACCCTATGCCTGATTCCCTCAAAGCATAACAGTAGAAGAAAAGGGATAATCTCATAATCCAAAATAAAAAGGTAAAATAAATAAAATAACGAAGTGGTCTAGTGGTAAAAACCACAATGTGGTAGTGCTAGACCCAAAAAAAGTAAAAATAAAGGATGTTTCTAAAGGTGAAAACCCAACTGTCGAAGGAAGAGAGATTAGATACTTTGGCATAGAATGATGAAGAAAGATCTCCTATCTTGATTGAACCAACAGAGAAGGTTAATATTGGCACCGATTTAGAACCAAGATTTATACACCTTGCAGTTTCATTAACTCCAACTAAAAGGGAAGATTTCATCAAATTCTTCAAAGAAAAGCAAGTTAACTTTTCCTAGTCTTATTTAGATATGCCAGGGTTAGATCCAATTTTCATTATGCATCACCTTAAGGTAAGACCAGGAGTTAAGCCGGTGAAACAAAAGTTAAGAAAGATGCATTCTCATATAGCCTTGCTAGTGAAAGAAGAATTGGAAAATTTGTTATAAGTGGGGTTCATAAGGGCTATAGCTTATGCTGAATGGATATCCAATATTGTGTCAATTTCAAAGCATGATAAATCAATTATATTATGCACATATTTCTGTGATCTCAAATTGGCATGCCGAAAGGATGACTTTCCATTACCTAGTATTGGTGCTATAGTGGATTTGACGGCAGGACATTTTATGTTCTCCCTTATGGATGAATTTAGCGTATATAAAAAAATTAAGATAGCACTAGAGGATCAAGAGAAAACATATTTCACATGCCTTGGGGTACATTTTTTTGGAACATTAGGCCCTTTGGCCTTAAAAATGTTGGATCTACTTATCCAAGGGCAATGACCACAATTTTTCATGATATGATGCATACATTTATTGAAGACTATGTGGATGATATTTTAGCTAAATAACATGAAAGAAAGATCATCTAACTATCTTAGAAAATATTTTTACAAGGTTGGAACAATTCAAAGTTAGGTTAAATCCCAAGAAGTGTACATTTGGGGTGCAATCAAGAAATTTATTGGGTTGCATAGTATCAACAAAGATAATAGAAGTTGATCCTGAGAAATTTAAAGCTATCATGGAAATAGATACACCAAATAAAATAATCCAAATGAGATTGTTGCAAGGAAGTTTTAAATCCATAAGAAGATTTATATCTCAATTGGCAGAAAAATGTCATTCTTTCACCAGACTTTTACACAAAGACATATGGGATGCACAATGTGAGGAATCTTTTTCCTTATTTAAGTCATATTTGGAAAATCCACCTATACTCACACCACCTATAAAAGGAAATCCTTTACTCTTGTACATTTCAGAAAAAAATCACTCTTTATGATTATTATTGGCTCAAGAAGATAAAGATGGAAAAGAAAAGGCAATCTATAGTCTTAGCAGAATATTGGTCAAATATGAACTCAACTATAGCTTCATTGAATGATCTTTCCTCATGATATTTTTTTCTTCCTAAAAGCTCCGTCATTATATGTTGGTGCACAAAGTTAAGCTTATTGCTAAAATTGATCCTTTAAAGTATCTGCTTAGCAAAACAACTCTCACAGCAAGATTGGCCAAATGAGTGATAGTTTTGAGTGAGTTTGATATAGGGTATATGGATAGAAAATCCATCAAGGGACAAGTGATCGAAGATCAATTGGTGGAGTCTTCTTTAATTGATAATCATGCAATTCAAGTGGAATTTCTAGATTCAAAAATAATTAATGTGGATGCAAAAACATGAGAACTCTATTTTGATGGATCTTACACCCAACATGGATCAGGGGCACGCATTCTCTTGATTACTCCTCAAGGTTACACAATTCCAAAGGCATCCAAAATTCCTTTTCCATGCACCAAAAACATTGTAGAATATGAATCCCTAGTCATAGGCATCAAAATGGCTTTAAATGGAAAGTGACAGAACTGCAAGTATATGGGGAGTCTCAAGTAGTCATAAACCAAATTAATGATGAATACCAAACAAAGGATGACAATTTGATGCCCTACAACAGGATGATAGATGATTGGAAAAATAATTTTCTTTGATAAATTTTGAGAAAATTCCAAGGGACAGAAATAGAGCAGCATATGCCATGGTGACCTTACCCTCTCTTCTTCAAATTCTAGAACAACATGCCAAATATGAATTCTTGGTGGAAGAGTTGGTGAAACAAGAATTTGACCTTCCTGATTGCCAAATCATATGCCTATTAGTTGGACATGAATCACCTTGGTATGGACCCATTTTTACTTACCTACAAGAAAAAACTTTACCCTTGGACCAAACCCGCAATCAAAAGAGACACATTATACACCAAGCTTCCATTATACCATCCTTATTGACACATTGTATCGCAAGGGTCTTGACGGAATGCTTCTTAGGTGTCTAGAGGATGATAAATCAAAATTAGATTTATGAGAGGTTCATGAGGGGATCTGAGGGCCTCACTCTAGTGGGTTAAATTTAGCTAAGAAAATCCTTCGCATGGGATACTTTTGGCCAACTCTAGAGAAGGATGCTTGTCACTTTGTCAAGATATGTCAAAAATGCCAATACCATGGAAACACAATTCATGTGCCAACGCAATATTTACACCCGATGACCACACCTTGGCCCTTTTATCAATGGGGTTTTGATTTAATAGGGATGATTTATCCACCTTCATCCAATTGTCATAAATACATCATAACTGCAACAAAATACTTCACTAAATGTGTAGAAGTTGTGCCTTTGACAATGGAAATGGGTAAACAAATCTCAATGTTTATCCTAAATCACATCATTTTTAGATATGACATTTCTCAAGCTATAATCACTAATAATGTAAAGCAATTCAGAATACAAGATGTGGATGACCTATGTGAAAAGTTCCATATTATACATTATTCTTCTTCCATTTATTATCTTCAAGGGAATGGACAAGCAGAGACAACAAATAAGAATATTCTCACAATTTTGAAAAAAATAGTTGATAATTTAGGAATAAATTGGAATGTACAATTGAATCCAACATTTTGGGCATATAGGACCAATATAAAGACACCAATAGGAGCAACGCCATTTTCATTGGTCTATGGGGTAGAAGTTGTATTTCCTTTAGAGGTTGAGATCCCATCCTTAAGAGTTTCTCTACATGGTTTGATAACATATGAATATTATAGGGTTGCTAGGATTCAACAATTGGAGTTACTAGAAGGACATCAAACTCAAGCATATGAACATCACAAAGTGTATCAAAACATAATGGAAAGGAATTACAACAAGAAGATAAACCCTAGAACATTTCAAGTTGGGGAGTTAGTGTTAAGAGAAAATCCTAAGAACCAAGTGGAAAGAGAAAAGAAAGGAAAGTAGGAAGGAAAATGGTTAGGACCATTTATCATTACTTATTATTTTGGCATGGGAACATACAAATTGGCTGACTGTGAGGGAGAAGAGTTACAAGAACCTATCAATAGCATCCACTTGAAAAGGTTTTATAACTGATCAGATGAAAGAGTATAGGTTGAAAGAGTATCAGATGAGAGTGTATCATATGAGTTAGCATCATTCTTTGTATAGTAAAAAAAAATCCTTAAATAATCCAAAAATAGTGAAAAAAGATCCTGAAATAATCCAAAAACAACAGAAATGAGATCCTGAAGAAAATAAAAAATATTAGAAATAATCTTGAGAAAAGAGAAAAAAAAAGTGGAAAATTGAGCATGAAGAAAGAAAAAACATTCAAATATGGATCCTAAAGAAATTATTATCTTGGTGAAGACCTAGTAAATAGGCGCCTTGGTAATAAATCAAAAATAAATAATAAAAAATAAAATAAAATTGAAAAATGAAAAAAAGTGCCTTGGTAAAAAATAGCAATAGGTGCCTTGGTAGCAAAAAAAGTAAAAAATCAGAAAAAGAGCAATAAATTCAAAGGGTGAAAACCTGGTAAACATGCACCTTTTTACCCTTAAGTCTTTCCTAGTTGTATTTTTACATACTACATTTATCCATCCTCATTGTCCATATTCATTGCATCCATCATTTGTGCATAGTCCTAATAAAGTCTCTGAGCAACATTGTCACATCTGTCAAGCCTTGTTCACATCAGATTTCATTTTGCCCGGGTTAAAACTTTGTTCATATTCACTTGGGGGCATCTTTTTAAAATGGAATATTTCAAAGAAACTTATATTCACCCACCCTGAGACATCAAAGCTTCAACAAATAGACTTTGAACCTTTGATTTACATCATTTTTCAACCATCGTTCAATGTCGAAACTTGATCCTTGACCTTTTGTGACCCTATTATCAAGATTAAAAATTTGCAAAACAATCAAAAGATTGGAATGGATGGAATTCTATTGGAAAAATGGAGACAATACAAGAACTTATAGTTTTGATGAGTTTTTTTATTGAGTCGTGTTCTTTTAGCTAATTGATGATGTTTCGACTAGATTGGTGATGATGAAGGCATGATGTCTTTTTGTTTTTTGCTTGACTGTCTGGAGGTTGATTCATAAAGTTATGAAAACTCATCTAACAACATTATCATCAAAGAATCATCAAGGATATTTTCATATGGAGGAGATTCAATCTTTGTTTGTTCACAGAAATGGATACCTTAGATATTTAGAACATCCATATCTTAATACCAACATCCACTTGCAACATTGAATCCAATGAAACTGGTATTCAGACTCCCATAGTTAGATTTCCAACTATTGAGGGTTGTAATAGTTTCAAATTATTGAAATCAGATGAAATCAGTATTCATATCATCATTGTGTGGTAATCCAACCAGTGATGATTATACATGCTAATGGTTACAAAGCTCAATGATGAAAATATATCCATTTGCATTTCTTTTGCAAATTGACAATTTAGTTGCATTTTCATTCTAGATTAATTGCATAAAATAATTTCCTAAGCTAAGTGGGTATCATCATCACAAAAGGGTTAATAACATCAATTTCTTGTTCAAATCATTTATGCGGGACTTTCTTTTGCATTCATTAATCATTAAATGTTATTCTTACAAGCCAAAGATCATTAAGCATTAATCATTATCTAAGAACATTATAAGAATTTCCCATCCATTTAAGTACATCTCATTGATATATTACATTAGCACAATACAAAAAAATAAATGTGCATTCATTTATGTTCATTGCATTGCATTACCATTTAAATTGCATACATCATAATTAAAAGCATTTAGAAGTAAATCTGCATTTTGCACCAATCTAACTATGTCATATGTAGGGTATTGCATCCATAGCATGTAAAGTAAGTGCATCATAGAATCATGTAGAAATGAATATCATCAAAGAAAGTCTCACATATCATCAGATAATCATGTTGATGGGACTTTGTGACTGGTTCTTCCAATAGTGATAGGTTGTCACTGGGTACCGAGGTACCGGCCAACTTCTCCTGAAGAAGTTTACCAGAGAATAAATTCTCCTAGACTCCAAGCACCAAGTAGTCGGGTCTCGACGGTGCAGGGAGATAAGTTGGGTAGGTGACTGTTGTTTGAGGGGATTGCTGGTTTTTACTCATCTTCTCAGGGATTTCAAATGGGATGGGGCTTCATGCCAGCATTTGGACTTAATAAAGAAATTTCAAAAGATAGATGAAAGTTAAGATATGTATCGCTAATTATAGTTACGAAATATATATATTTAAACATCAAACAATGCTCTAATGCAAGGAAACTACACTAAATACCAAATACACAATGAACCAGTCATTCACATGCATTCAATAGAAAAGGGAGATAAGATCATTAATCTAAACTAAAACATAGGAGAAAAGGACATCATAAAACATACTACACAAAAGATGTTTTCCAACTTCAGAGATCATAACAACAACGTCATTGTCATAAACTATTCTTCCTTCTTTCATTAACTTGAAATGGTTCCAGCATCATTGGTGAGTATAATCATGGCTCCAGGGGAGCATTCTAAACTACTGTGAACAACTGAGCATTGAGCTCCTGAAAATGACTAAAAGTAAAGTGCTATGAAATTGAAAATGCTAAGCTTATATTACTTGCTAGACTAAAAAATCATCAATTTTGTTGACCCTTGTTATGGCGTCAAACTTCTTATTTATAGACACATTTGACCTAAAAATTAACCTAATTCACTGAATAAAATACATTACCAATGGTCAGTACTACTTGCACCTTTTACAATCACCTCGAGATGTGTAGAGGTCTAACAAGATAGAAGAAGATAAGAGAGAAATTCAAAATAATTAGCCTAGAAAAGAGAGCTAAGGTATTTACGGAAGAAATCTGATTGTCCCAGTAACCTAGGCTATAATCCTCATAAATGAAAATTGTGGCTCCCTGTCTTCGATGTGCACCAGGGTGTTAATGTGGGAGAAACACCTTGGGAGAATCCATCTATCAGAACATCCCTTCCACCTAACATACCTTATTGGGATCACCTACAATCTAACCCTTATTAACAGCTTGACAATGATCAGTCAGCTCCAAGGAACCTTGATGTAGATCGTTGTGAATCAATACAAAACTTTGGATCCAAAATTCCAGAGTCTGAGAGCTTACACTCAAAGAATAATGAATGTGCAAAATTGTACCCTGCTGGAAAACATCTCTGGAGTCTGAAGGAATTTACTGTTCCTTGTTCTTTTTGAAGGCCTCCAAAATTTGAAGGATTCCTTCCTCGTCAATGTCCTTGATGTCATCCCAGTGATCGTTGACAACCCTAAATTGCTCATTAACATCGTCGGCCCCTTCCTTGAATTCTGTAGCTACCCTCGCTACATCATGGGCCCGAAGCATCATATTGGTGAGGCACAAAATTTTCCCTCCATCAAAATTCCTAGACGACTAGTACTGTGACTCCATCTGCTCATCAAATTTTCTCAGTATAAATTCTTCCAGAGCACAAGTCCTAGTGGTGAAGGGATCAACTTGTGAAACCCTTCTAACAAATGTTGTATATGAATCCAAAGAATTTCGGACTATCAAGATTATATCTTTAAGGGCTGCTACCAGTTGCTTTCTCACCTCAACTTTGAGGCCAATTCTGGAGTGCAGGGCTTAGAGGAACCCAAAGGGTTCATCTCCTAAAATGCCTATTTTTGTGATGACTTCTTCTCCAAAGTCCATTATTTCTTCGAGTTCAGACCTCCACTCCCCATACTTCTCCATTTTCGCCTCCCATAGGGAGACAACACCATTCACTTTTCCCAAGAGTTTATTGGCGTGATAGAGTTTCAGGAGTGTCACTGTCAAGAACTGCCTTGCGGTTGTGACCTACTCAGTGACCCACCCATCCACATCTTGTGCCTTCTTCTTCATGGACCTTAAAGTATCGATGTCACCCTATGGGAGAGGTGTTATGGATGTGGAGGCTTCTGGATGGATTGCAGCCAATGGCTATGTTAATTTTGTAAGAAGCTCGAGGAGATTTTCATTCTTTTCTTTTGCCTCCTTCAGCTTCTGGGCCTGCTTATCATATCGGGCCTCAATTTCCCAGCTGGCCTCTTTCAACAGGCCTAGCTCACCCTATTTGTCTATCCTCCCTAGAGGTACCTCCTTGATTGTTTACTCTTTGGAACTTACTATTGCCTCTTTGTCATCTGGGGGAGGCATCGCTACCACTACAATGGTGCTTCCTCTCGAACTGGTTCAAAGAGTATGGAGGGTCTAGGCCTTCTTTGGCTTTGGGGTTGCTTGGTGTTGGGCCATCATTTCGGCTAGAGAGAGAGGATTTGTCACTGCTTCTGGGGCCTTACTATTTATGGACTCTACCAGCCACTGTAGGTGGCAGGGGTGGTCTTACGACTAGGTCTTGGACATTAGGATCTCCTTTGGGAGTGGGCCGCTCTTCTCCGGCATCAGTGGTTTCTCTGGACTCCTTTTCTCCATTGCTAAGATTTCCTATCTCTCCCACATCTATGAAATTTTTATCTATAGTGTCGGGGACCCTATCTTCCCCAGCACTTGCTGCATCTAGGTCCATTTCTCCAAAGTTCTCCCCTGCATCTTGTTGTTTTTCATTCTCTTCAGCATTGTCTATCGGGACATTCTCCACCGAGGGCACATTTTATGGAGGTGGAAAAGGTGTCTGGCTGGGATCTAACTATTGAACTACAAAGAACACCTTGCCAAATGTCAGGTTCTAGGGTATTTGATCACCCAGGGTAATAGGAGGCACTTGGAGTGTGACAACTGGGGGTAGGGTTTCTCCCAAATGTCTGGTTCCCAGGCCACTATCGGCTTCTCATCTTATGTCTCCCTTCCTTTTGTCTCAGTCCCCAAGACCGGTGTTTCTTCCACACTTTGTATGTTTATCTATTCTTGCTATGGCTCTTGTTCCTACTCCCAGACTTATTTCTCTAGGGAAACTTCTTCTTTCTTTTCCCATTCTCTAGGAATATCTTCTACCTCTTGTGCGGCAATTTCTTCTACTGCCCTCTCCACATCCTCTTGCAAATTTATGAATTCTCCCTCCTGAAAGATGTCATCAAAATCATCATGGGTAGGGGAGACCTCTAGAGGATTCTCATCTTCAGGGGAGGAAGGAATAACCTCCACCGGAATATTGTCCAGCATTCTGGGGCCTGCATCTTTTCTTGCTGGAGGGTTTTATGTTCTTTTATTTTTCCTCCAGGTCTACAACAAGACCCTGACATCCAAAATAGCTGCAATTTCCTCCTCGGTGTTCACCACCTGACTCATTAGTGTTTTAGGTGATGGTGATCCTGAAGGAGGGGCAGATCCCACTAGAGTAACTAGAAGGCCAAGAGAAAGCCTTGCGCTGATTGTTTCACTTAGTTGTCAGGACGCCTCTAGTTGGGTGTGGAGTTCTTTCAATATTTGGGGCAAAACTGAGGATGCGATCTAGGCTGAGGGACCCTCCTTGGATTTACCCCTATCTCTTCTCTATCTAGCCATTCCAGAGACAGAAGTGGATCCCCACAAAATTGGACCCCGACATGTGCTCTTCTTGCACACTTGTACAAAATACTTGTGGCTGCACTACACGATGCCCTAGGTGACATCCTCAATTGTTAAATTCTTTGGGGTGTCCCAGTCCACTGGAGGGAGGTCCAATTTGTCGATCCCCTATAATTTGTAAGATGGGTCCCGACGGGCTCAGAATCTAAAAAATATTTTGGAAAGGTCTGAAGGTTGAGGCTCTTCATCATTCCCTTTGTCATCATGTTGAACCTCTGCCCCCAGACATCAAACTCATCCTAGCAATCTTCCTTGAAGTCCTCCAAGTGAGGCTCATGAGGTTTAGATGCCCAGGGGAGCACTATGCTTATTTTGATGAGCGAGTCAAAATTGTTCCTTGCTAAGTAAAACTCAGCCAGCCCCAGACTTTTCAACTCATTATCAGCCTCTTTGGCCGCTACAAGGCTACAAGAATAGTTCCTACAAAAAATTAGGAATGGGATGTAGGTAACCTTCTTGACTCAAAAAAATTCATGAAGTTTCAAGATTTTCTTGCAAAACTCCATCAAAATAATCCTATCCCCACAATGCTTGGGGAGTAGGTAAGGCTTCCCGAAAAACCCGATCACCCGAATATAAGAATGCTGGTGAAATTGAATAAAATAATTTCCATATGTACTCACCAAGGCCATAGCCTCCTTTGATAGCCAATAACCAGCATCCCGAGATGGTATCAAAATGTTGAAATAAATGAAGGTGTCATTTACTCAGAAAAATTGGGGAAGCATGCTTCCCATTGAATCTGGGGAAAATGGTCCCATGGAGCATTTTGGTTGGGCCTGGTCCCAAGGACGCCTAGCATAACTAAACCCCTCTGGGTCTTTCTTGTGATAGTACCCACAACACATATGAATTCATGTAGAACTTTGATGTCTTGCCGACATTATTCAATTGAAAATCTACATGATTGGCAACAATTGTTGCCCAGTCAAAGTTCTGCCCGCTGGTGGAGATGCCGAAGAAAAAGTAGTACATCCACGCTAAAAAATCTTAGGCATGTGACTCTCTAAAGACCTAGCATAATCAGATGATCTTGGTTTGGATTCTTTCTTTAAAATCTATTGTCGGGATCTCCAACTTCATCTTTTTCTAGTCCTTTCTCGGAGTCTTCAACCATTGGGCATTGAGGTGTTGTCGGGCTGCCAGTTGAACTTTATTGAACTCTTGCAATGATGTGGCCCAAGAGATGACAATAGAATTGGAAAACTAGGGTATTCCCATCCTTGAGGAAAATGTAGCAGCATCTAGAGACACTAGGGGCGTTGGGTAGCCCGTTGGAAGAGTGGAAGCAAGTATAACTTCTCGGATGGTGGTGTTGTAATGTTTGGCTAGAGTGAGAATCAAATCTAGGGCTTGCATAGAATAGGGGAAGAAAGTGGCTTTGATGATGCCAAATGAGGCCATGTTCTTTTCCATACTATCTTTGGTGGAAAGGTGAGTGTACATTGTTTTGACAAGGCCTTGCAGTTCAGCCCAAGATTCGACCTCAGTGTTGATGATCAGATGCACCTTAGAATCCACGTTGGATTGTACTAGGACACAATCCTTCAGATATTTGGATTTTAATGGGATTTTATCCAATATTTTCTTGGCCCTTGCCTTGGTGGCCGCAATGGTGGAAGTGGGAGGAAGTTCTAGACTTCCGGGAGGAGTAATTATCTTAGACATGTTGATCGTTGAATAGTCGATAACCTAGAAGACTGGAAAATTGTCAGTATAAGTTATTAAATATAATAAATTTTTGGATTCTAGAGGTTTCATCGCCATTTTGCACCTACCTCACAAAGATGTTAGTTTGCATCAAATCCCAGAAATGAAAAACAATAACTTACTTAGAATTTGATCAACACCCAGGGGTTCCGGGAATTATGGTTCATGCGACAAAATGTGATGAAGACCGTGGAACTGCGTGCAACCTAGAGTCCTAAAAACTAGCTATCATTGACATGACTGGGTAATGAGCCATACAGGGCTGGCATGGGTTGTCACATGGCCAAGCAATAAATAGAGTAATGGCATTAAAGGTGACAGATGTCTTGACACGGATAAATTGAAATCCTGATGGGATGGTTTTAAAATATCATTCATGGGGGAATTTAATCCCGCCATCAATGCTAAAATGATAGAGGAGAGAGAAAATGACCATGACTCAAACAGGTGAGGTGGCAAGTTTGAACCAGGCAGAAATTAGGTGGGTGAGCTCAAAATTAGGTATAACAGTATGTAGGATGCAGTGATCTCACCACAGGATGAGTCATACATGATGAAACACAGACCAAAAACATAATTTACAGAGGCACCCTATGAACACCTTATTTACATGAAGGCTGGAGAACCAATTTACATGGCTACCCACAAATTTACATCCAAACTATAAACACTATTTTTCACAAAATTTACAAAAATCTACACAGACTTCCAAAAATTTACAACTTATCTACACTATTCTATGATATTTACAATATCATACACTACACAGAGGGTGGAAAAACCTCTTGCAAAGCCATCCCACCAATAGGAGGTGACGACAAAGACCAGAAGATGAAAAGAAACAAAAAAAACAGAAGGAGAAAGAGAAACGAAAGCCAGTAGAAAAGAAAACAAAGAACCTGAAGGGCCTACCTTAAAAATAGGAATGTGCGGAAAGGACTGGCACGGGAGGTGCTCTGCAAACTAAGGCTTCATGAGCCACAAACACACCAAGGACACTATAGGATAACTAGAAGCACGCACAAACGCAAACACCAACTTCACTGCTAAACTTTTGAAGCAAACACACTTAGCTCACTCGTAATTTGCACAAATCTCTCTTAATCTCTCTTAATTGCATTGAAAGTAATTTATTCATGGTAAATGTAAAATGAAAAGTGAAATCCAATTTATACCTTGTGGGGTTAAAACACACTCTTCTTTCTGCAAGTCCCGAGAAAAGGCAAACCTTCAGACTCCAGGCCCGGGGATTCCTGCGCAACTACACCCTCTAACTAAAGAGGAAGAGATGGTACAAGAATCCTAGAGTCCAGAATATGGCTGGCACAAATGAACAGAACACTCTGGTACTAGATCCCAGAGAAAGGAAATCCAAAAGGAAACACAACAACCTCGATGTGGAGGCAAAGGCCAGAGGAAAAAAAAAGGACCAGAAAGAAACAAAGGAAAATCCAAAAGAAAAAAAAGGGGGACCAACATTTTTCCAACAAAATGTAGGGATGGGTATGTAGGCCATAACAAATGGTGACACACTGGGATGAATGCCTTTATGCATTTGAGAACCCACAGAATATCTGGTTAGCAAAACTGGGACTCATCTTTACCTGGAGCATTTCACTTGCAAGGTGTTGGGTGTCTGAGAAAATCTAACTCACCATGATTCAATCCTTCAACCTCTTGTCAGTCATCAAGTGTGTGATTTGGAAGAAAATCAAGTTGATGACTTCCGGGAGAAGCAAAGAGATGACACTAAGTGTATTTAACTGAAATCTCTATATCTTGTTCAAACTCCCAGATCTTAGAATTCTCTATTCTCTAGTTTCTTTTCTTTTGAAGATGGGGAAGGCAGTACTTCTTTCACTGTGAACCTTAAGCTTAGCTAAAAAAAAAAAAATTAACAGTGGTACTTCTTTCACCTTGCCATCCATTTTAATTTGTTGAATAGGGGAGACATTTTGGACCTAGGATATTCTTTTGATTTTCGGACATGGCCAATAACCAGTGCAACCACTCTGCTCTCAAGGATCATGTGATTACTTGCATCTTTGATTTTCTATTAACTGATGTCAAAAATTTTGAGATATGAATTCGATGAAGATTACCCATAACCTTTTACCATGTGTACAAAATAACTCTGGAGTGCATACAAATTATACCATGGTAAAAATAGATTCTGGATTAATGAGAATGCATAAGGTACCATTCTAGGGACTTGATGTTATGCAAATCATACCTTTCTACAAAAAGAGGGAAACACACTGGGAATCCAAAAAAAGTAAGATACAAAGCGAAAAGAAAGCCAAAGATAGAAAATGGACAAAAAGGAAAATGGCCCCAGAGGGCCGCCCACTATTTACAAGGAAAATACACTCCCAAGGAGTGCCGAGACTTATTTACAGGAAGGAAATATACATATAATACAAATTCAGGAAACTTACTTCTCGCCCTCATTCAAAGTAATGTTTGAGAAACTATCCATTAATAGGAAAGGGAATGGCTTCTCCAATCATAGCACTGAGGTGGTAACTATTGGCTCCACATTCTCTAAGATCAAGTAAGTTTCGAGCCAGAATATTTGAAACTTAGCGTGTTTTCCTTTCTTTTCCCGGGCTTTGTCCCATAAGAGGACTAGGTCCAAAATTTGAAAGGCTTTATATTGGGCTCTTCTATCAAACCATCATTTGATGACTGCTTGGTGATGCAAAAAATGTTCCAATGCCATGTCTCTTTGTTCTTCCATTCTCACCAGGTTCAAAAGGTGAACCTCCACAATGTTATCCCGAGTGTTGAATTCTTGCATAAACTGTAAAACTGGGATTTATAAGTTGATTGGGAACACAGGAGTCTGGCCATAAACCAGGTGAAATGGTGAAGTTCCTAGGACTACCTTGATTTTGATTCGATCTACCTAGAGGGTGAATCTAAGCTTTTGGTGCCAATCCCAAGGGTTCTTTTCTATTAAATGTTTGATCACCTCCAATAGGTTTTTGTTGGTAGATTCGGCAACACCATTACCCTAGGGATAATAGTTGTTGGAAAAATTCAAGGTGACCTTTCTATGATATGTCCATTCTAATAGTTGCACTGAAGAAAATTCCAAACCATTGTCACACACAAGGGTGAAAGGCATTCCAAATCTTGTGATGATATTTGTTTCCAAGAATTTAATAACCACATCTGTCATATTATTCTTGCATGGGATTTCTTCAGACCACTGGGTGCAATAATCGATAGTAGTTAAAATGTACCAGTGGTTGGCAAATGATTTGGGGTTTATTTCCTTGATAAAATTGAATGCCCATTGGGTGAAAGATTGAACTTCAAAGACCGGCTATAAAGGCATTGTCGGGTTCCGCTCATGAGAAGCGACAGTTTGACAAGTGTATCACTTCCTTACATGTGCATGAATGTCTTTGAAGATAAAGGGCCAATAATACCCAGCCTGGAGAATCTGATGGGCAGTGGCGTTAGCTGAGCCATGCCCAATTCTGTGCTGCCCATGAAATTCTTTGATGATTTTGGCAGCTTGGCCTCTGTCTATGCACCGAAGCTAGATTCCCTCAAAATTCTTGTGAAAAAGCATTTCATTTTTTATCATGAAGTGTGCACTTTTCAGTCACAAGGCATGATATTTGTTAGGAGGGAGCCCCTCTAGGTACTGGTTATTGAGTAATAATTATACCAGATTGGTATACTACTGATCTTGAGTGATAGATTCCACCATGTAGGTTTGGCACTCGATGTCTGGGGTGACCTCCACCATTGCTTTACATAGTCCTTGGCCTCAGACTATCTTCATTGGTTGCATTTCAAGATCGTATCCCTAGAGGATGGCCATCCATTTCCCTTGGCATTCACCCAACTCACTCTATAGCAGTAAAGACTTGATAGCTTGGTCCGGGATGATAGCATGCACTTTTCTCCAGAGAATTTAGTGCCAAAATTTCTTCATGACCCAGACTAGAGAAAAGGCTTGCTTTTCCAATGATGAATACCAGACTTCAGAATTCTTAGAAGGGGAGCTCATGAAAGTAATAGGTCATTCTTCCCTTTCAACCTTCTGGGTTAAAACTGTCATGGTAGAGTGCGGCGAAGCAAAGGAATATATGTGAAATAGGAGGGAATAGTCTGGACTTTCCAAGACTGGAGCCTCCACTATTGTCTTCTTAATTTGGGAAAATGCATGCTTTGCTTCAGGAATCCACTAAATCTTAGTGTCTTTCTTCATCATGTCATTGATTGGTTTGACAATCTTGGTGAATCCAATAATGAACCATTGAACAAAGTTTATATTTCCAAAGAAAGATCTCATTTCTTTCTTACTGTCGGGCATTTGTAAATTCAACAATGCTTCTACTCTCTCAGGGTCAATGGATATCCCCTTGTCAGAGACAATATGCCTGAGTAATTTCCCTTTAGTGACCCCAAATATGCACTTCTTGGGGTTAAGAAAGATACCATACCGGTGACATCTCTCACAGATATGAGCGAGGTGGGTGGAATGATCACGCTTGCCTCAAGAAAAGATAGTTAAATTATCCTTGCAGATGATTATGCATTAGTTAACAGGCATTCGAAAGAAATGTCCATGTCCTTTTGAAATGTGTCCCCTGCATTAATGATTCCAAAGGGTATCCTCTGGTATGAAAACATCCCCCACTTGGCAGTGAACATTATTTTCATTCTATCTTCAAATTTAACCATAACCTGGTTATACCCAGAGTACCCATCCAGGAAGGACATCATTTGGGAACCATTAAAAATTTGTAACACCTCATCCAACGATGGGAGAGGGTGATTGTGCTTCTTGGAGGCCTTTTTCAAATTACAAAAATCCACACATAGGCAGATCTCACCACTCTTCTTACGCATCGGGACAAGGTTGGAGATCCATGTTGTATGCAAGATATGAAAGATAATCTGGGCTGATAGTAATTTCTAAATCTCCTGATGGATTAGAGGTTCGATCAAAGGGTTTACTGGCCTCTACTTTTCTAGGAAAGGTTTGGCATCTGGTTTTAGGGGGATGGTGTGTGTCATGATAGAGGTATTAGAAGTCTTGAGATCCTCGTACCCCTAGGCAATAATGTTAATGTATTCTTGGAGAACTACGAGAATCTTCTCCTTCTCCTCTGGGGAGTAGGAGGTGCCAATGTGAACAAATTTTTCTTCATCGACCTTAACGATGTTCAATTTTTCCTCCCTCAAAGGAGGATGATATCTTGTCTTGACCTCGGGGGTCTGAATCAAAGATTCATTCTAAAGCTACCATCCCCTTAGGGATGGTGTTGGTGGGTAGGTCAATGATCCTGTCATCTTCTTCCCCCTGCTCGGTGTCGTCATGATCAATTTATTCCATGATCTGATCCTCAGAGATGCCAACATTTTCCATGAAGGCCAAAATATGTTGGTCATCCTCAAAAACATAGAAGTGCATTATGTTGTCTGGGATGGACAAGGTGGAGACCATCTCAACAAAAAATTTCCAAAGGTGGGAGCCAGCCATCGGCTCGAGGGTGCTAGCAGACACAATAAGGGCATTCAGAACATAGTTTCATTTTTGGGGAATAAGTTCGATGCCAAAGGCATCAAAATATTTGATTAGGCTCCATGCTTGATTATGGTATGCAGTCAGCCTTTTTTCATGACACGTGTATTGGCTATGAACCTATTTTACAATTAGCTCTAAATCACCCATTGCCTAGAGGCGGGTGATCCCTTTTCTTAATGCGAATAGGATTCCAAGGACCAAGGCCTCATACTCTTTGACATTGTTGGTGCAATTAAACTATAGCCTATAGGACATGAGGAAATATTTTCCCCATGGGTTGATCAGTTCCACTCTGGCCCCATAGCCTTGTTTATATTGGGACCCATCAAACTTTAGGATCCACAAATTGTTGTTTTTTTTTTGGGGCTGGGGAGGCAAAGTGGCCTTTGCATTGAATTGGGAGTTGGGAGGTTTGTCAAGTGATTCCTCTAGTTCTGATGGTGTGTAGGTGATACTTTCCTCCAGAGAAGCTGCTAGTTTAGGCTCACTAGAAAGTGGCACTTCAAGTGTGCCTATGGATGGATTACTAGGTCCAGGGAACTCGGCTTTATGCTCCTCCTCTCAGAGGCTGGTGATGTGGTGGGTAGTGGATGCAATGCAAGGCCCACACTCTAGTTTAGAATGTTTTTTATAATGTACCTAGCACCAAGTGCTGGACAAGAGGGTGGATGGGGTCACCTTGCTACCTTGTGAATTAACCTCACACTTCAGCTTTTCATCTAGGTCCTAAATTCTTTGAGTGATTATGGGATCCTCCCCGGTGATGAAATCAAAGGTTAGGATCTCTCGTGTCCAGTATACCCTGGGGGAAGATTTAGAGAAAAGGACTTTATTTACCCTCCCAACTTGAGTGAGGGCCTATTTCATTCTAGGCTCACTCTCTACCTAGATTTGGTTCAATTTCCCCTTCTAGGGGAGCCACAAGTGGGAGAAGTCCATTGAAAAATACCCGTTGAGGGCCTTTGACCAATTCTGACTTAATAACATCCCATAGGTTCGGGGATGTCAACCACTTAGATGTCTATATTTCTTGATAACTGGGGATCTTGGATGAGCTGAATCTGGATGTTTTTAAGCTCACTCACCATTTTTACAGTATTCTTGTCCAATTGGACTACTATGCCTTTGCTTGGTGCGGGAGTGAGTCCAAGCTTCTGGTAGATAGATAAGGGCATGATGTTTCCCAAAGCACCAAAATTGACTAGGCAGTTGTAAAGGTTCTTCCCTTGGATGTTCAGGCCTAGTAGGAAGCGAGGATCCTCTATATTTCCCTGAAAGACTGCTGAGTTGGCATCGTCAAATGTGACAGTCTTTGGTGGATGACTAATGGCTTCTAGGTTTCCCAAGAGATGTAGAAGAGACTTATTCTACTCAAGACAATTGAGTAAAACCTCCATCAAGGTCATAGAGGTGGTGGTGTTTGCTAATGCCTCAGTGATGTCAAATTGTCCCCCCAAGTAAAGTTGGCTTCCCCTGGCCAGATCCCTAGTGTGGTTAGGGCCAGGTATTTTTAGTAAGAAGGAGCAATCATTTGTGTTGTCCTGGGGGGTGGTACTCTTGGTAAGCATTGATACGTAAGATGACCCTTTTCTATCCTAACTCTGAGTGTCGTAGGGAGTCTGGAGGCTGTGAAGGTGTTGGCCTCAAAGGCTAGGATGGATTCATCAAAGAACCCCTACAACTCAGGCTCTTCTTCGTCCTCTTCATTTTTCCTGAAGAAGACAGTCTCACACATGAAGGCAATGTGAAGGGGCTCTGATGTGGAAGATTCAGGGGGAGTAGGAGCAATAGGCTGTTGTCTGTCTAACTAGGAGATCATGATGTTTTTCTCCAATGTGGCACAGTTCACCTTAGAATGTGAGCATGTGTCATGCAATCTACAACATGTGGTCAGGGGTGGAATTTTGTGAGCTGCATAGAATGACTAGGTCTAGCGCCACCCTGAGTGGTGTTTTGATTGAGAGGAGGACCTTTGGTGTTTGTGTTATTGTTCCATTTCTGTTGGTTGGGCCAAGGCCCATTGTTATAGCTTTGACCTCTGAAATTGGTGTTTCATTGTCCAGATAAAATATTCCCTCTTTGGGAATTGGAGTTGTGAGGTGCAGAAGGGCCCACCTTCAGCTATCCCATGTCCTTTGTTAATGAGGACACTAATCGCTAGAGGGATTCAACCTCGGTGGATAGCTAGGTAGTTGTGTCATAGTGTGACAGTTTTTGTGGTGGATTCTTGGGGAAAGAACAGTAGCTCCTGGAGTTGAGGACAGAAATCCCCCGACAGCAGACAAATGGAAGAAAGGTACTCTGGGGGATTGTGTCAAAGGTTGTTGCATTTGCTATGGCTGGTTCCAGGGAACATATTCCAGACCCAGTATTATCTAGGCTTGAGATGGGTAAATGTACCGGGCCTGTTGGTCTATTAGCACTGGGCCCATGGCCACCACTGGGGCACTCATTATCGGGTTGGTATTGTATCCCCTGGTGTAAGGATTTTTTTTTGGTATCATGTTGAACTGTAGGATTTGTCCAACCCTGCTGGGAGCTTTGCTCAAATCGCAAGACAACTCTAGGGCTAAGTTGTAAACTTTTGCTAGAGTATCCTGGTCATTAGCGGCGGTAGTTATCTAGAGGAGAGTGGAAATAATAGAGTCCATGGCATTCAGGTATGTCTGGATGGTTACATCAGTGGATGGGATGAAAGGGCCTATGCACTTCTTCAAGGCACATTGGAACCGATGGTTTAATGTAGTGAGGGGCTCATTTGTTTCCTTCTTATTGGAGATAAACTGGATGTGGGACGAATTTGGGTCCATGTGAATGCAAAAGGCCACCAGAAAGGCATCTTCCATATCCTACCAACTATTGATGGAGTTGGCAGACAAGTTGAGGTACTAATTTAGTTCATTCTATCCTAAGGATAGAGGAAACATCTGGGTTACAATGTCTTAATGTTGTATCTGGTGTTGGTTCATGGCATCTTTATAGGCCTAAAGGTGCTCTTCTGTGGTTTTGGGGCCTAGATGCTCATATTTGAGGTAGATCTTCTCCGGATGTGGAGGAAGATCATTAGTGGTGTTGGGGAACTACCCCATTGGGGACCCGGTATTACCGAAGTAGGTAGCCATTGGGACTATTTGATTTTGGCTTGGTTGGGAGTTAGTCTCCGGGATTATCTGAGGGATTTCGGTATACTAGTGTGTAGCGATTCCCTAGATAAAGTTTGGTGGTTTCCTCGCTTGTTGGGCCTTTTATTTCATGTGGGAGGTCTAAATTCCACAAACTCTCTGGGATGAGGGGCTGATGGGAGGATTCTTTCAAAGCGTAGGGGTGAAAATGACCCTATCCCATGGAAACTTTGGTTCCTAAAACTAATGCTTAGGGAGCCCTCAGGCGGTATAAAGTCAAAATCTTCTGAGGGAGATGAGCTCATGCCCTCCTTCTAGTTTGAGTTTCTTTTGACAAGACCTTGTGACTGGTTCTTCCAATAGTGATAAGTTTTCACCGGGTACTAGGGTACCGACAAACCTTTCCTGAAGAGGTTTACCAGAAAATAAATTCTCCTAGCCTCCAAACACCTGGTAGTCAGGTCTCGACGGTGCAGGGATCTAAGTTGGGTAGGGTGATTTTTTCTTGAGGGGATAGGTGGTTTTTACTCATCTTCTTGGGGATTTCAAGAGGGATGGGGCTTCCTTCAAGCATTTGGAATTAATAAAGAAATTACAAAAGCTAGATCAAAGTTAAGATATGTATCTCTACTTATAGTTATGCAATAAATATATTTAAACATAAAATAATGCTCCAATGCAAGGAAACTACACTAAAAACCAAATACACAATGAACCAGTGATTTGCATGCATTTAGTAGTAAAGGGAGATAAAATCATTAATCTAAACTAAAACATAGGAGAAAAGGACATCAGAAAACATACTGCACAAAAGATGTTTGCCAACTTCAGATATCAGAACAACAATAACATCATTTCCATAAACTATTCTTCCTTCTTTCATTAACTTGAAGTGGTTCTAGCATCACTAGCGATTACAATCATGGCTCCAAGGGAGCATTCTAAACTACTGAGAAAAACTGAGAATTGAGCTCCTGAAAATGACTAAAAGTAAAGTGTTATGAACTTGAAAATGCTAAGATTCTATTCCTTGTTGGACTGCAAAATCATCAATTTTTTTGACCCTTGTTATGGTGTTGGAATTTTTATTTATACACACATTTGACCTAAATCTTAACCTAATTCAGTGAATAAAATACATTATCGGTGGCTGGTACTACCTATGCCACTTAAAATCACCTCAAGATGTGTAGAGGTTTGACAAGACAGAAGAAGAAGATAAGAGAGAAATTAAAAAGAATCGACCTAGAAAAGAGAGTTGAGGTATTTATGAAAGAAATATGATTGTCCCAGTAACCTAGGCTATATGCCTCATAAATGAAAAGTGTGGCTCCCTGTCTTCGAAGTGCACCAAGTAGTTAATGTAGGAGTGGTGCCTTGGAAGATTCCATATGTTAGAACATCCCTTCTTCCTGACATACCTTATCAAGATCACCTACACTCTAACCCTTATTAACTACTTGACAATGATCAGTCGGCTCCAGGGAACCTTGATGTAGATTGCTGCGAATGAATACAAAACTTTGGATCCGAAATTCCAGAGTCCAGGAGCTTACGCTCAAAGAATAATGAATGTGAAAAACTATACCCTACTGACAAAAATATCTAGAGTCCAGAGGACTTTACTATTCCTTGTTCTTTTTGAAGGCCTCCAAAATTTGGAGGATTCCTTCCTCATCGATGTCCTTGATTCCATCCCAGTGGTGGTTGACAGCCCCAAATTGCTCATCAACATCATCGGCCCCTTCCTTCAATTCTATAGCTACCCTCCCTATGTCATGGGCCTAGAGCATCATCTTCATGAGGCGTGACATTTTCCCTCATTCAAGATCCCTGGAGGACCAGTACTGTGACTCCATCAGCTCATCAAATTTGTTCAGTACAAAATCTTCTAGAGCACAAGTCCTGGTGGTGAAGGGATCAACTTGTGAAACCCTTGTTAGAAATTATGTATATGAATCCAAAGAGTTCCAGCTTGCCAGGATGGTATCTTTAAGGGTCGCTACCAGTTTCCTTCTCACCTCAATTTTTAGGCCAAGTATGGAGTATTGGACCCAGAGGAACCCAAAGGGTTCATCTCACAAAATGCCTATTTCTATGATGAATTCTTCTATGAAGTCCATTATTTCTTTGAGTTCAGACCTCTACTCCCCATACTTCTCCATTTCTTCCTCCTATAGGGAGACAACACCGTTCACTTGGCCCAAGAGGTTATTGGCCTGATAGAGGCCCATGAGTATCATTGTCAGGAATTGCATTACGACTGTGACCTACTCAGTGACCCACCCGTCCACAAATTTTTCCTTCTTCTTCATAGCCCTTAAAGTATCGATGTCACCCTACAAGAGTGGTGTTCTAGATGTGGAGGGTTCTGAATGTATTGAGGCCAATGGCTATGGATGTGTCGCTACCACTTTGACGATGCATCCTCCCAGACCGGTCCAAAGAGTATGGAGGGTCCTAGCCTTCTTTGGCTTTGGGGCCACTTGGTGTTTGGCCATAATTTCA
Organism: Thuja plicata; assembly: GCA_018584345.1. Lineage (NCBI taxonomy): Eukaryota > Viridiplantae > Streptophyta > Pinopsida > Cupressales > Cupressaceae > Thuja > Thuja plicata. Next base: position 4,837,078 of record MU227527.1, on the reverse strand, counting down.
GCTAGAGAGAGAGGAGATCTCACTATTGTCGGGGCCTTCCTTTTTCTGGACTCTACCAGTGACTGTGGTGGTGGGGGTGGTCTTACGGCTAGGTCTTGGACATGGGGATCTCCTTTGAGAGTTGGCCACTCTTCTCTAGTATTTGTGGTCTCTGTGGACTCCTTTTCTCCACTATAAATATTTCCTATCTCTCCCACATCTATGGCATATTTATCTATAGTGTGGGGACCCCATCTTCCCCAGTACTTGTTGCATCTATGTCTATTTCTTCGGGGTTCTCCCCTGCATATTTTTTTTGTTCATTCTCTTCAACATTATCTGCCAAGACATTCTCCTCTGAGATCACATTTTCTGGAGGTGGGAAAGGTGTCTAGTCAGGATTTGACTATTGGGTTGCAAAGACCACCATTCCAAATGTTGAATTCTAGGGTATTTGATCACCTAGGGTAATAAGAGGCATTTGGAGCATGACAACTAGGGGTATGATTGCTCCTAAAGGTCCATTTTCCCCAGCCACTATCAGCTACTCATCTTCTGCCTTCCTTCCTGCTATCTCGGTCCCTGGGTCTGGTGTTTCTTTCACACTTGGTATGTTTATGTGTTCTTTTTGTGGCTCTTGTTCCTACTCCCTGACTTCTTTCTCTAGGGAAACTTCTTCTTTCCTTTCCCCCTCTCTAGGGATAGCTTCCACCTCTTGTGTGGCCATTTCTTGTACTGCCCTCTCCACGTCCTTGTATAAATTTATGAGGTCTCCCTCCTAAAAGATGTCATCAAAATCATCATGGGCAGGAGTGACCTCCAAAGGACTGTCAGCTTTGGCAAAGGAAGGGATAACCTCCACCATAATATTGCTCGGCATTCTGGGGCCTACATCTGTACTTGGTGGAGGGTTTTCTATTCTTTTCTTTTTCCTCTGGATCTGCAGTAGGACCCCGACGTCCAAAATAGTTTCACTTTCCTCCTCGGTGTTCACCACTTGGATCATTAGTGTTGCAAGTGATGGTGAGCCTGAAGGAGGGGCGCATCCCACCGGAGTAATTGGAATGTTGAGAGAAATCCTTGCGCTGATTGTTTCACTTAGTTATCGAGACGCCTCTAGCTAGGTGTGGAGTTCTTCCATTAGTTGGGGTGGAACTGAGGATGGGATCTAGGATTGGGAACCCTCCTTGGCTTTCCCCCTATCTCTTCTATGTCCAGTCATTCTGGAGCTGGAAGTGGATCCCCACAAAATTAGACCCCGGCAGGTGCTCTTCTTGCACACTTGTGCAAAATACTCATGGCTGCATTGCATGATGCCCTAGGTACCATCCTCAATTGTTAAAGTCTCCGGGGTGTCCCAGTCCACCAAATGGAGATCTAATTTGTCAATCCCCTGTGATTTGTAAGACGGTCCTCCATGGGCCCAGAATCCAAAAAATCTTTTGGAAAGGTCTGAAGGTCGAGGCTCTTCATCATTCCTTTGGTCATCCTATTGTACCTCTACCCCTAGATGTCAAAGTCATCCTAGAAATCTACCCAAATGTCCTCCAAGTGAGGCTTGTGAGGTGTAGATGCCTGGGGGAGCACTGTGCTTATCTTTTCGAGTGGGTCAAAAATTTTCCTTGCTAGGTAAAACTCGGCCAGCCCCAGACTTTTCAAGTCATTATCAGCCTCTTTAGCCGCTACAAGGTTGCAAGAATAGTTCCCGCAAAAAATTAGGAACGGGATGGAGGTAACCTTCTTCACTCCAAAAAATGCATGAAGTTTGAGGATTTGCTTACAAAAAATCATCAAAATAATCTTATCCCCACAGTGCTTGGGGAGTAGGTAAGGATTCTCGAAAAACCCGGTCACCTGAATATAAGAATACTGGTGAAATTGAATAAAATAATTTCCATATGTACTCACCAATGCCATATCCTCCTTTGATAGTCGATAACCGACATTCCAAGATGGTATCAAAATGTTGAAGTAAATGAAGGTGTCGTTTACTCAGAAAAAATTGGAGAAGCTGGCTTCCCATTGAATCTGGGGAAAATGGTCCCATGGAGCATTCTAGCCAGGCTTGCTCCCACATATGCCCATCGTAACTAAACCTCAAATTTTGGGTCTTTTTTGTACCAGTTCCCATAACACATATGAATTCATGTAGAACTTTGATGTCTTGCCAACGTTGTTAAATTGAAAATCTATATGATTGGAAACAATGGTTGCCCAGTCAAAGTTCTTCGCATTGGTGGAGATGCCAAACAAAAATTAGTACATACACACCAAAAAATCTTGGGCATGCAACTCTTCGAAGACCCAGCATGATAAGATGATCCCGGCTTGGATACTTTCTTTAAAATTTGTTCTGGGGATCTCCAACTTCATCTTTTTGTAGTCCTTCCTTGTAATCTTCAACCATTGGGCATTGAGGTGTTTCCATACCACTGGTTGAACTTTATAAACTCTTGCAGCACTGTGGCCTGGGAGATGAAAATAGAATTAGATAATTGGGGGAGTCCCAGCCTCGAGGAAAATGTAGCAACATCCAGAGATACTAGGGGCATTGGGTAGCCCGTTGGAAGAGTGGCAACAAGTATAACTGCTCGGATGGTGGTGTTGTAATGTTTGGCCAAAGTGAGAATCAAATCTAGGGCCTACATAGAATAGGGTAAATAGGTGGCTTTGATGATTTCGAAGGTGGCCACGCTCTTTCCCATACTATCTCCAGTGGAACGCTGGGTGTACATTTTTTTGACAAGGCCCTGCAGTTCGGCCTAGGATCTGACCTCAGTGTTTGTGATCAAGTGCACCTTAGAATCCACCTTGGATCCTACTAGGACACCACCCTTTAGATATTTGGATGTTAATGGGAGTTTCTCCAGCATTTTCTCAGCCCTTGTCTTGGTGGCCACTCTAGTGGACATGGAAGGAAGTTTCAGACTTCCAGGAGGAGTAATTATCTTAGACATGTTGATCATTGAATCGTCAATAACCTACAAGATAGGACAACCATCAGTATAAGTTATTAAATATAATAAATTTATGGATTCTAGAGGTTTCATCACCATTTCGCACCTACCTCAAAAAGACATTAGGTTGCATCAAATCCCAGAAATGAAAAACAATAACTTACTTAGAATTTGATCAACACCCAAGGGTTCCAGGGATTCTGGTTCATGTGAAAAAATGTGATGAAGACCATGGGACTGCATGGAACCTGGAGTCCAGAAAACTAGTCATTATTGACATGACCAAGTAAAAAGTTGTACTGGGTTGGTGTGGGTTGTCACATGGCCAAGCAATAAATGGAGTAATGGCATTAAAGGTGATAGATGTCTTGACACTAATGAATCAAATGCCAGATGGTACGGTTTTAAATTCTCATTCATGGGGAAATTTAATCCTTCCATTAATGCTAAAATGATGGAGGAGAGAGAAAATGGCCATGACTCAAAAAGGTGAGGTGTCAAGTTTGAACCAGGCAAAAATTAGGTGGGTGAGCTAAAATTAGGTCTAACAGTACGTAGGGCATGGTGAGCTTGCCACAAGATGAATTAGACATGACAAAACATAGACCAAAAATGTAATTTATAGAGGCACCCTATGAACACCCTATTTACATAGAGCCCAGAGAACCAATTTACACGGCTACCCACAAATTTACATCCAAATTATAAACACTATCTTTTACAAAATTGACAGAAATCTATAGAGACTTCCATCAATTTACAACTTATCTACACTATTCTATGATATTTACATTATCATACACTGCATAGAGGGTCAACAACCCTCTTGCAGAGCCATCCCACCAACAGGAGGTGATGACAAAGACCAGAAGATGAAAACAATCAAACAAAGCAGAAGGAGAAATAGAAACGAAAGCCAACAGAAAAGAAAACAAAGAACCAGAAGGGCCTACCTTAAAACCAGGAAGATGAAAAAAGGATAGGCATGGGATATGCTCTACAAACTGAGGCTTCATGAACCACAAACACACTAAGGATACTCCAGGATAACTGGAAGCGCGCACAAACTCAAACACCAACTTTACTGCTAAATTTTTGAAGAAAATGTACTTAGCTCACTAGTAATTTTCACAAATTGCTCTTAATCTCTCTTAATCATTTTAAAATTAATTTATTCATCATAAATGTAAAATGAAAATTGAAATCCAATTTATAACCCATGGGGTTAAAACGCACTCATCCTTCCGCGAGTCTTGAGAAAAGGAAAACCTCCAGACTCTAGGCCTGAGGATTCCTACCCAACTACACCCTCTAACTAAAGAGGAAGTGATGGTACAAGAATCCCAGAGTCTAGAATCCAGCTAGCATAGAAGAACATAACACTTTGGGACTGGGTCCCGGAGAAAGGAAAACCAAAAGGAAACACAACAACCCCGATGCAGAGGCAAAGGCCAGAGGAAAACAAAAGGACCAGAAAGAAACAAACGAAAACCCAAAAGAAAAAAAAGGGGACCCAACATTTTGCCAACAAAATGTAAGGATGGGTATGCAGGGCATAACAAATCATGGAAATCAAGAACAAGTCATATCATAAATAGTGGAAATCAAATGTCATCATGTCTAATCAGAGATATATTATCATCAGAGAGGTACATCATAGTCCTGATCAAAATACATATGGTACATCGATCTAAAGATATTTATCTAAAAATTAAATCACAAGGAGTGATCATACAAACAGGTTGGACAAACATGTAACCACATAGGAAAATGAGCCATAAGCATCATTGATCAAGGAAATCCAACTGAAGATCCAAATGCTAACCAGTTTAGAAACATGAAGAACACATTTTAAACACAATGAAAGAATCCAACATAACTTTGGCGCGATAAATCCAAATGAGTTGTGATCATAGGAAAATCTTCCTAATGATCTCATGAACACAAATCTATGAATGTAGCTACCAAGGATCTATAGAACTTGACCGCCATAGGAAATACTGCAATCGTTGACCAAGAACATAAAAACTCATGTTTTTGGTTGATGCAAGATTGCAATGAACCCAAGATTTTCCAACATCATAAGAACTATGGAAAGAAACAATATACAAATTAAACTATAAATGAATATAAATCATTTGTATACTAATAGATGGATAAAAAAATAACTAAAATGTGAAATTTACTTTTCTTTCTTATATATTTGTCAAAGACATTGAATATATAATTGATACAACAATATCATTCTCCATTATGGTACAAATACTATAATCATCAATTGATTTCATCATCTAAAATTATATATATATATATATATATATATATATATATATATATAAGTTCCAGAATTTACCTACCATTATTTAATAAATATTTAATGACTAAAAATAGTCAAGCTCACTCAATTTCAGATGTATGGCCACTCCAACTAATATTGTAGAAGTTGAAGGCCCAACTTTAACCTTTTTAATGTCTAATGTGACTTTTATAAGGTAAAACTATTCACATTTACTAAAGCTATTATTTATTTACTAATTGCATATCTATGGACTTGACATCATCATGTAATTAGGATTTGGAGATTTGAAAACAAGGTAAGCACTCTAACCCTAAAAATTTATTATAATCAATCTAGCAATTTGGTTATTCTTACACTTCAAAATGGAATATAATAAATTAAATTTTACCTTTATCAAATTTGCATGTTTATCAATGTCAAAAAAAAAATTTAGTAGCTCATCTCTCAAGACAATCTAATCCAAGATAGATGTGTCATATTGTAAGGCACATGATTCCCAATAATCCTCAAACCCACAATTGTAAAGAGAGCCAAAATTTCAAGATAAGTGAGGTGGTCAAGACCTTGAAGAATAACCCACATCATTGTGTGCTAGAGGCCTAAAGTGCTATATAATGGTCTAAGTGAACAAGTTGATGGATTGTAGGGTCTCAACCTCAACACCTCATTCACAATGGAAGAGATTGTGACATGCTTAATGTCTTTCCTAGTGAGGGGTCTTAGTGAAAGATGAAATATTTTAGTTAAGTCATGATGGAAGACTAATGAGAGGTTGTTTCTAATGGATCTCTAAACTTTTCAATTATTGTCTCAAGTGAACTTTCTTATTTTCTATTTGTACTAATATGTTTTATGATGTCTTGAGAAGTTGTTGAGGAATTGTAAAAGGGGTTTGTTGTGGTTGTTCTTGTGTGTGTTATTTTTTGGTTCCTGCAGCTACAACACAACACTTCAATAAGTCATTGTATTAGTGAAAAACAAGGGTTACCAAGCATATCAATTACTAAAATTGACCTATTGCTTCCTATCTAGGAGTGTGAAAAATGCCATAATTGCCCTCAGATTATGCATTTATTAGTGACATATACAACCTACAATGAAAGATTTAAATGAAACTAATCTACATGCTCAAGAAATATGCATTCTAAACTCTAAAAATGAAGATTATAACAATGCATAATAATAAAGCTAATAATACAACATAGGTTTTTAACAATATGAAGAGCATAACAATGCTTTCAACAATCCAAAATTAGGGGCCCATTGAGCTTAAAACTCATTCTATTTATAGAAGAAATTAGGAGTGAGAGGAGAGATAAGGCTATTAAACGCATGTGTAAGAGCATTAATGAGGGATATCATTTATGAGGTATGTTGAGGGTATATGTATTAATGATGCATTTATGAGAGCTTTAATGAAGCATGGTGAGGGTGTAATTCCAAGCTTGAGAAAGTGGACTTTGAGGGAAGGGGAGCTTGAGAATGTGGAGTTTTTGAAATGAGTTGAATTCCTAATCAAGAGTTTAGGAATGTGACATCATTAGGAAGTGGGTTAAGAGGGGATTAAGATTAGAATTAGGCTTAGCATGGGTGAAGACGTTGGGATTAGTTTGAACCCAAGAGTTAAGGTGGTTGAGATAGGTTAGGTTAGGGGTTAAAGGAAATATTAATGAAATGAATTACATAATTAATATATTCATTCAATAATAGAGGAAATTAATTATTTAAGCTTTTGTTTCCTTTTGATAATTAATTAGGACTATAGCCAATTAATTAGATTAATTAGGCTAGGGGATTGGCTTTTGCAAGTGATGAGGTGTAATATAGGATTTTATTTAATTCCTTTTAATTAATTACTTTAGCCATGTTTTTTATTTGAATTGAATTGATTTGATTTGATTGGCTAAGGCAATTAATGTAATTTAGTGATTAAATCACATAAGAGATTAAATTTGATTTGAATGAATTATGCCAGTAATTTGAAGAATTGTTTTGACATAATTGTGGGTATGATCACACTTAGGGAAAATAGAGTCTATGGTCAGAGCAGACCAAATTAGGGTGGTTACAGTTCTTCACTATAATTTTTATCAAGTCGTGAAGGTTTTGAATTCCTATAAATAAATAAAATTCATTCAAAACTATTTTTATTTAGCTATTTAATCAAAATTTTACACTAAAATACAAAGAAATCTTACCTCTTCAACCTTAAGGATGTTGTGGTGATATTTTGGTGGTGATCCAATGATACATATGTGGTGATATGGCGAGTTTAAATGTGAGTGTGCTACTGCAATGTTGTAGTATGCTAACTTGCAAGTGAGAGGCTAGTTTAAATGATCTTGGCCTTTTGAATAAAAATGCAAGCATGTTATAATATGTTTTCTTTATGTCTTAGATGGGGCTAAAAATTGGTGTGGTCATTTTTTGGTCCCATATCTTCCTATATATACCCATACTTATGTTTAGAATCTAATGTTATACTAGATAAATGTACCAAAAATATTCAAAATCATTCTATTGAGGGGGTCTAATTCTAATATAAGGGTTTTCAAATTAAAGATGTCATAAGGGAACTATTATGAATTTTTTAATAAATCTTATTTACAAAAATTAAATGAGGGAAGATAGTTCGCTTAGCTCTTAGAACTATGATAAAGAATTTTATTGGTGATGCTACATAGAAGTGATTTGCCAATGGTTACAATATGATACACTTGATGTGATTTTCTAAAAAATATAAAGTGATAGGATCCTACGAAGATCACATATTTTTTGCACATGATCAAATCCCAAATGTTACGGAAGTGTTTTGAAGAGTTGATTTGTTATGAGACCTACAAGATTGAATTGAATATGTGTATAGTTTTCCAACCTAATTCATCCTACTCTTTGTAGTTTTCTATAATGTAAGGACTATTGGTATTAATAGATATTTGAAGGAAATTATTAAATTGCAATTTTTCACACTCTCCTCAATCAACCCCCTAGTTTAATGAGTTTGTGCTCTTTAGCAAGTAATCAAACATATAAACTCAGGCTTGTAACATGTATTAGATGATTTTGATGTAATAATTAATTTCTTTGAAAACTCCAAAATGGAAATGCTCATATGAATTAGTATTCTTTATAGTACAAATTATCTAGGCTAGCTTAATTTCTAAATGATGTACAAATGCTATGATGCACACCTTCAAATACAAAGACAAAATCATAGACTTGCACAAAGATGGATCCCAGTGTTTAGTAGTGAATGTCAAGAGTTCCTATTGTAACCACCCTAATTTGGTCTTCTCTTACCAGAGACCCTATTTTCCCTAAGTGTGATCATACCCTAATTATGTCAAGACAATTCTTCAATTAATTATCATAATTCATTTAAATCAAATTTAATCTCCTAAGTGATCTTATCACTAAATTACATTAATTTCCTTAGTCAATTAAATCAAATCAAATCAATTAAATCAAAATAAACAAATAAATGGATAAGGTAATTAATTAAAAGGAATTGAATAAAATCCTAATTACAACTCCTCACTTGCAAAAAGGAAAGTCAATTCCCTAGCCAATGAGAGTTAAATCACTTGGATCACCTCACATGGATCACCAAAGATTCAATCTCCACCTCTCTTCACCAATCAATCCTAACCTCTCATTCCTCAAATTCTTCTATAAATGGAATGAATTTTGAGTTCAATGGGCCCCTAAGTTTAGAATTCATTTTGCAAACTTATGCTATCATAATTTCTAAGTGCATTCTTAGCTCATATTTTCATAGTAATTACATCTTTCAATTGGAGATCTAAAATGAACTTTAATTGAGAATTTAACTTGCATTTTAGTTAAGTCTTCCATTCTAAGCATGATGTTGTCACTGATTTATACATAATCTGAGGGCAATTATATCATATTTCATACTCTTCTTAGATAGGGAGCAATATGTCGATTTTGCTGATTGATATGTATTCTAACTCCTATATTTCATGTTATTTCACTAATGCAATGACATATTGAAGTGTTGTGTTATAGTTAAAAGATCCAAAAAATACACACACATTCATGGTGCCCACCATGGGGAAAATCCTTGGATTTCTCCTCATTTTCTAATCATTTTAGGCTAATTTGGGTTCTCTATTTTCAGGTTCAGAGTCGCCTTTAGTTGTCAAGGCTCACATGTAGTAAAGATCCTCGTATCCAGGAAATCACATCACATCTGGGATTTCTTAGCTCACATTTGGTGGATCCTGAATCACACCTAGGGAAGACTCACATCTGGTAAATCTTTCCTTAACGTTAGTGTAAAGGCTCGCATCTAGAACTATTAATCGCATACAGTAATTTTAGGCTCGCATTCAGGAAAGGAAGTCACATTTGGTTGATTGATTTGCAAATTTGAAAATCTAACCACTAATCTTTTGACCATGTCTGTTTCTATGCTTTAAACAACCTAGCATTTGTTTGCAGGTTTTTTTTAGAGACTTTTTTTTCAAAAATTTGGAAAGCAAATAATAACTTGTGGTTTCCAGGTTGCCGAATTGTTCAACTTAACTTTATTTATTGAAATATTTCAAAACTAAATACATTTTCCATCACTTAGTAAATTGGCTAGAGGATTATGCTCTTTTCCTTTAAGAAAAATTAGAAACTCACAAGTCAATTTAATATTTGATAAGCAATTTGGGGAAATGAACAAAGCAAACTCACTTGTCTAATTCTTTTGGGATAGTAATTGAACAATCTATTCACTAAATCTTGTGGTATAAATGAACAAGCTCAATATTTCTAATTTTTTGATAGAAATTGAACAAGCAAAGCACTAAAATTGTGGGAAAAAGAACAAGCTCTCATTGTCTAATTTTGGAAAAGTAAATGAACAAGCAAATCACCTTAATTTGGGGAAATTGAACAACAAAAATTTTATTTCATATGCTTTGTTCTTTCTTCCAATAGGAACTTAAAATTCAAAATTAAGCTTATTACTTAGTCTCACTAGAGGATTTTCTCTTCTTTCTAAGCGGAAGAATCAAAGACTCGTCATGGGGATTGAGTTTTGAGTGACAAATTTTGAGGAAATGAACATGTTTGGTGTGTTTGTGGGAGAAAATGGCATGGAATAGGAGATTATTCTCTTCTTCTTTTGAAGAATAAGAAATCTAGACTCCTAAGCTCACCAATCCTTTTTCATTGCTTTCAAAAAAATTAGAGGGCTTGCCAGTTGAGGAAAAAATCTCCTGGGACAACCCAAGTGAGGACAGGTTTATGCCAACCCTTCCAACTCACTATAATCAATATGCTTCCTTGTAGGCCAAAGCCTCAGAAGACGTAGTCAGTTTTGTTCCTGGAAATTTGACATCATTCCTTGAACATGCTTAAGTATGTGTAGAGCAGAGCCGCTTGGATCTTTCTTGCGAGACTACACACATTTAAGTACTCATAGGGATATACACCTTAATTTTTCCTTGTGCAATTCTATGGGGGACAATTGCGAACAAATGCCCATAATTACAAAAAACTTGTAGTCAAAACAAACCCGTTTTATCTCCAAAAGGGTGATAATATTTTTGCAAGGAAAATAGTAATTGCCCCAAGATACTCATCATTTTGTTCTCTCACTTGCATTTGGAGACGGCTAATATGGCATCATGACTAGAGTCATTGTGTGCTTGGTGATGGTCATATTCTGATTAGCATTTAAGTGTGTACCTGAGTCTATGAGCAAAGATTTTCATTCTATGCTTAGAATATAGGGAATAGGGAAAGTGTTTGATCACCCTTAACAAAAGAACATTGCTTGATGTGTCCTAAAATCTCACTAAAAAGATAAAATTCTAAAAAAAGCAATAATTTTCATTCCCTAACATACATGATGTTTACAACTCACTGGAAACTCTCAGAAAAACTTTGTTGTCAGACAAAATTTAACGTACTTCAAGACAAAAATAGACAAAACATGAAAAACCATTAGAGGCTCACTTTTGGTCTATCCTAGGTCACATATGCTTGCATTAGCTCACACCCAGGGAACTTCATCGCTTTTGGTCATTCTTGGCTCGCATGCAAGAAAGTTGCTCGCATCCTGAAAATCAAAACTCATGTCTGGTTAAGAATAAGCTCGCATCTGGAAAATAAAACCTTGCATTTAGGGAGTCACATCTAGGATAGTGGGCCCTTGCACACATTTATCTTAGATAAATTTAGTACTTTTGGATACCCTTTTGTCTCTTCAGTCTGGTCCTGTTGCTCTTGCTGGTCTGCTTGTCATTGTTTCATAACTTTCTTAGAAGTCTACCTTGCATGTCCTTTTGGATTGTCACAATTGGTCTCAAAATGTGTGGTCTAATCACTTATCAAAACCTATTTATTCCCAACTCACTATCAGGGCATTCTAACCCTCTGATGCTGGAGTCTTTCACTTCCAACAAATACAAACAAATTTTACTACTTGGAAACACTTACTTGGACAATTTGAAATCCTATTTGACACTATTGGAAAACCTTTGACAAGGTTCAAATCTAACTTTCATGGTTAACACAAGATGTAACAAGTATCTTGCTAATGAATTAGAGGTACCTCCTAGATTACTACAATTTCAACAAGAAGAGACATCTCTTAATCCCCTATTTGATCAAGACTCACCTGCAATGGATGCTCCTCATCAAGGATGGAGTAGAGCTTTTGATGAATATCACAATGACCAAAACCAAAAATACCAAAATAGTAGTAGCGAAGAAGAACAACATACCAACTATTTTTTGTTTGAATCAGATACTAATGAAGATGTACCCGAGGAAGAGTACAACAGACTCAAACAAAGTAGAAAATTCCAAAGGAAATTGGAAAAGATCATTGGTGAAGACAAGGAGAAATACTTCCTACATCTAGCATCTCTTGGAGTCAAACTCCCTAAATATTATGATTTTGAGAGACTAAAGGAAAAAGAGGTACCAACACCTATTTCTATTCTCACCAAACAATTGACCTTAATGCAATCAGAACTTGCAACACTCAAGGAAGAAAAGGTCAAACCAACAAAAAAATGCTCGTTGGACCACATATGTCCATTTCCTTTTGACAAGAGTATCAACATGGTTCCATTTCCTCCCAACATGGAAAGACCCAAATATGACAAGTACATGGGAGAAACTGATCCATATGACCTTGTGAGAGAGTTTTGTGCTCTAATCATTGAGTACATGCATGAACCTACATATCTAATGAGACTATTTATGGGAAGTCTAGGCGGAAATTCTATGGAGTGGTTCTCCAAACTCACACCAAGTGTGAAATCTTTTGAGGAGTTAATCCAACATTTTGTTCAACATTACTCCTATAATATACAACATAATGTAACCATGATGGATCTATTTAACACAAAGCAATGAACCAGTGAATCCTTTACACACTTTTTACAAAGGTGGAGGAAAATATTTGCTAGGTACTCAAGAGAAATACCTGAATTAGAAAAGATGGAAATATTTATTAACAACTTGATACCCAAAATGAACTATGCATTGCAAATGCAAGATTTTCCAAGCTTTGATAGGATGATCAAGAATTCCATCCATGTTGAAGATGTCATGGTTAAGAAAGGAGAAATCACACTCCAAAGTGATAGCAAATCTATCGAATACAACAACAAGCCTAAGTGGTGGAAACAAAACAAGAATGTTGTAAATGATAGAGTAGTAGACGCATACAATGCTAATCCTAAACCAGCAGTTTTCAATCTAACAAATAGCTTACAAGTGAACAAAGAAGCTAAGGTAACAACTAAAATAACAATAGAAAACAATGAGAATAACAAGAGAAAACCATGGACTAGACCTCAAAGGACATTTACTCCATTGGGAAAACCTCTTGAGATAGTTTTGAAGACACTATTGGATAAAAAATTCCTCAAAATTCGTGATTCAAAACCTTCGGAGCTAGAAGTTAAACCAAGATGGTGGAACGACAATGCTTATTGTGTCTTTCATAAAAACAAAGGACATAATACCAATGAATGTTTTAAACTCAAACATATTATACAAGAACTTATTGAAGGAGGAAAAATCAAAGTGGAAGGGAATACCACTAATGAAGATCACATGACATTTAAAAAACCATTCCCTAACTATGAAAAAGGGGAAGCTTCTAAAGGAAAAGGAAATGAAGTGAATTACACCTACTCCAATAATGACAATGTGATAAACATGTTGGACAATAAAATTGCATCAATAAATGTGATCACTATAAAGGGTGCTAAAGATACATCAACACAATAAAATGCAGTGACTCGAAGCCAAGCACAAGCCACGATAAAAGGAGCCAACTCCTCATCCAAACAAGCAACATCCTCAAAAGTACCTATTGTCACAATTTCCAAACCAGCAGCAATAAGACAAACAATTACTATCCCATCTGCAAACTATAACTTGGTAGACCAACTGCAAAGAACCTCATCTCAGATTTCTATATTTGAGTTACTAAAGATCTCTTCAGTGCATAGGGAAGTTCTTGAACAAGCTTTACATTCTGCAAATGTTCCAAAAGACACTAATTTAGACAAGTTTCAGGTGATGGTAAATCATATCTCGGCTCCACATTACCTCTCTTTTTCAAAAGAAGATGACAAATCCTTGACTCGTCCTCATCTGCATAACAAACCCCTTCACATTGAAGTCTTGATTCACAAATCCCATTTCAGATGTGTATTGATAGATGGAGGCATAGGGTTGAACATATGCACTCTCAATCTAATCAATAAGTTGGGTCTTTCAGATAAAACCATTGATTCAAGAAGTAAGATAACTATCAAAGCTTATGATGAAGAAGAAAGATCATTCAAAGGACTCATTATTCTACCAATCAGAATAGGACCAATTGAACAAAATGTGATCTGTCAAGTTCTTAATCTACCGTTGGCCTATAAAATTTTATTAGGGAGACCTTGGATACATGAAATGAAAGTAGTGCCATCTACTTACCACCAATGCATCAAATTCCCACATAATGGGGTGGAAGTAACAATTCCTGCAAATTCAAGCTATACTTGCAACAATGTCAAAGTAGATAGTATGGTTCCTCATAATAAGGAAGTCCCAAAAGAATCCATACCTGAAAATTCTAAAGACATGGTGATGAGAAGCCTTGGGAAGACACCAAAACTTGAAGAAACTAGTATGGGGGAATACAAACTAGACATGACCCCATCATTGATAGAACTTACAGTGCCTCCTAGATCTACATCATCAAAAGAATAAGACATTCACAAAGAAACTGGTATGGTTAGAGCCTCTACTTATCAAGAGGATGAAAAAGAAGATAAAGCAGTCTTGGCTTGGCTCTATAAGGGAGAACAGAAAGAAAATGAGGTAAAACATGTGGAGATATCCCCAAAAAAGTATGGTAAAGGATATGACCTTCTCAAATACCTAGGATATAAAGGTAAGGAACCTTTAGGAGATAAAGGACTTGTTGAACCTATACACATGGAATTCAGAAATGCCAAAGACAAAACAAGACTAGGTTTCAATAACAAATCAGAAAACCATACTTCTAAAGATGGTCCTATCTTTGATGAAGGAAGTTATGATGAAGAAGAAGAAACAACATTGGAACCATGGACATATGAAATATTATTACATATTGGTACTGAGTATCCAAAATATCAAGGAGAAATATATTTACCTACTTTTGTAGCACAACAAGAGCCTCATGGTCCTTTATTACAACAAACTGATGTCCAAAGAGTAGAGGAAACAACAGAAGACTCTCCAGAATTCCAACAGATAGAAGAGACTTATGAAGAAATACCCCAAAAACAAGATGTACATCCTAACTAGGGGCAGTTGGTACATTTTCACATGTCTTATATTTACCTCACTTTGATGTAAAAGTGGCTAATAGAGTACATCACGTAACTATTGTTGAGTTTCTAAATAGATTTGATGATGAAATAATTGACTCACATGATTATGAATGGGATAAATTGTCTGATGCTACCATGGACATTGAGGTAGATGTGATTCACAAATTTGCATCTCTATTGGAGAGAGGAGAGAGTTATAATACTTCCCCTAATGTTGTTGTCCCAAAATCAGATGAGATACCACTACCTAGGATTTTTGATGGAGATACTAGTGCTTTACTAGGTATAGAGGACATTCAAAGGATACAAGTTGTGAGTCCCAATTTGATGAGAGAGGAAGAAGAAAGCTCAACTGATGAGTCATTAGAGTTAGGCCCGCATATTACTAACAATGACCCTATTAATGATGATTCAACTCTTAATTATTTAAACATTGTAGAAACTAACTTAAACGGAACATGTCTTGTCAATTAATAGTCTTGGCACTGACACAATGTTGTCCTTACCAAAATCTGAATCATTATCCTTGGTAAACCCCAATCTGATTGATTGGACCAATTCAGATCCTACTCCTATCATGAACTTTCCCAATGACTACACTTTGGCCTGTTATCTAAATGCTTGTGAACCTTATCCTTCTTCCACCAATGCAAGGAGCATGAACATGATAGAGGAGGATATCAAGTTTCTTAGTCACAAATTGAAAAATAAAAAGAAGAAAAGAACTGATGGTGAAAACCACATTGTGGTAGTATCATATTCTAAAAAAGTAAAAACAAAAGATGTATCTGATGGTGAAAACCTCTCAAAGGCACCAAAATATGAGATTCTTGATATCCTCTCTTGGCACTTTCAAGAAAGATCTTTAGTTCTGATAGAACCTACACAACCAATTAACTTGGGAACAATAGAAGCTCCTTAATTTGTTCACCTAGCACAATCCTTATTAGAAGAAGAAAAGATAAAATTCACTGAATTCCTCAAAGAGAAGAAGATAAAATTTGCATGGTCTTACACTGATATGCCTGGGCTTGACCCTGAATTAATAATGCATCACTTATCTATATCTCCTAGGATCAAACCCGTGAAACAAAAATTAAGGAAGATTCATCCACATGTGGTATTACTAGTGAAAGCAGAGTTGGAAAAACTATTGAAAGTTGGATTCATAAGAGTCATTACTTACGTAGGATGGATTTCTAATGTGGTAGCAGTTTCTAAAAAAGATAAATCTATTAGGATCTACACAAAATTTAGGGACCTAAACAAAGCTTGTCCTAAAGATGATTTTATGCTGCCAAATATTGATATGATTATAGACCTCACAGTGGGATATCAGATGTATTCTCTTATGGATGGATTCTTGGGTTATAACCAAATTAAGATTACTCCTGAGGACCAAGAAAAGACAACATTTACATGCGCATGGGGAACATTTTGCTGGAACATAATGCCATTTGGACTAAAGAATTCTGGTGCTACGTACCAAAGAGCTATGACAAAAATCTTCCACGATATGATACATAAAAACATGGAGGACTATGTGGATGATACATTAGCCAAGTCAAAAATAAGAATGACTCATATTGAAGAATTGAGAAAGATACTAGATCACATGCAGCAATTTCAACTCAGGCTTAACCCAAAGAAATGTGCATTTGGATTTCAATCAGGGAAACTCTTAGGGTTTATTGTATCAACTAAAGGAATTGAGGTGGACCCTGAAAAGGTAAAATATATACTAGAAATGTCACCTCCTCGCAATATCATCCAAATGAGGCCCTTCAAGGAAGACTCCAGTCCATATGGAGATTTATGTCACAACTAGCTGATAGAGCGCAACCTTTCACAAAAATACTACATAAAGTTGCTACTTTCACATGGGATGAGCATTGTGAAAAAAAATTCAAATAACTAAAAGATTACTTGGCTGATCCTCCTATTATTTTGGCACCTATGCATGGAAAACCACTACTCCTCTATATCTTAGCTACAACTACATTGCTTGGAGTATTGCTAGCACAAGAGAATGAAAATGAAAGGAAAGAGAAATCTATTATATCAGCAGGAACTTGGTGTCTTATGAACTCAATTACAGTGTTATTGAAAAATATTTCTTAGTGGTTGTCTTTGCATCCCAAAAATTGAGACACTACATGCTCTCGCATACAGTGAAACTTATTGTAAAAATAGATCCTCTCAAATATCTCCTGAGTAAAACAACATTGACAGGAAGACTAGAAAAATGGGTCTTAATTCTAAGTGAATTTGATATTGAGTACGTGGACAGAAGGGCTATCAAAGGAAAAGTCCTAGCAGATCAACTAGCTGATTCACCATTGCAAGACGATGCACCTTTGATAATTGAAATTCCAGATGAAACAATCGTGCACTTAACTGAATATCTGTGGAAGATATATTTTGATGGTTCTTTCACACAACAAGGATCTAGAGCAGGGGTTCTATTTATCACTCCTCAAGGCTAAAAGATACCCAAGGTGTATAAACTGAGGTTTTCATGCACAAATAACATCTCAGAATATGAAGCATTAGTAAATGGACTCAAACTTGCTATGGAATGGAAAATTGTAGAGTTACATGTGTAAGGTGATTCTCAGCTCATTATCAATCAAGTAAATAGAGATTATCAGACTAAATATGAGAAACTAATGCCTTACAAACAACTAGTTGAAGACTTGAAAAAGTACTTTGTCTTCATCACATTCCAACAAATACCAAGAATGGAAAACAAAGCTGCAGATGCTATGGCTACACTAGCATCCATGTTACAACTGGAAGAACACCAATTCTGCTATGAATTCTTGGTGGAAGAATTATCCTTTCCAACCTTTGATACACCTAAATCCCAAGTGATTTGTGTGTTAAATTCCCAAGACCAATCCTGATATGCCAAAATAATTTCTTATCTTACTGATCAAACCTTACCCAATGGCCTATCAAGAAATGAAAAACAAGCTTTAATTAAGACAAAATCATGTTATATCCTCATCACAACTAACTTATATAGACAAGGTCTTAACGGTATGCTTCTTAGGTGTTTAGAACAAGAAGAGTCTGACCACGCATTAAAATAGGTTCACGAAGGTGTATGTGGATCACACTCGAATGACTTTTCATTAGCTAAGAAACTATTAAGAGTTGGCTACTATTGGCCCACAATGGAAAAAGATGTTGTTCAATTTTCTAAAATATGTCACAAATGTCAAACACATGGAAACCTTATCCATGCTCCAGCCATAGAACTCATACCTTTTATAACACAATGGTCATTTCAGCAATGGGCCTTTGATCTTGTTGGACAAATCTATCCTAATTCTTCAAGTGGAAACAAGTACATCATTATGGCCACTAAGTATTTCACTAAGTGGGTTGAGACCGTGTCGCTAATCAAAGCTACTGGAAAATAGGTTGCTATGTTCATCTTGAACTACATCATTTGTAGGTATGGGATACCCTCTTCTATTCTAGTAGACAATGGGGGTCAATTCAAAAACCAAGACATTGACGACCTTTGTACATAGTTTGATATCACTCAGCATTGTTCTTCAATCTATTATCCTCAAGGTAATGGACAAGCTAAGGCTTCAAACAAAAACATTCTAAAAATATTACATAGAACTGTGAGTAAGTCTGGTAGAGACTGGCATTTGCAACTAAATCCAACACTAAGGGCCTACAGAACAAGTATCCAAACACCAACAAGAGCCACGCCATTTTCTCTAGTCTATGGTGCAGAAGCAGTGCTACCCATTGAAGTAGAAATTTCATCTTTGCGAGTATATCTCCAAGGTCTTGTTATAGATGAATAATACCGCATTGATAGAGTTCATGCACTAGAACTACTTGATGAGCGCAGGCAAAAGGCGTTCGATCATCTCAAAGTGTACCAGAAAAGAATGTCAAAAGGGTATAATAAGAAGGTAAAACCATAAAAATTTCAAGTGGGGGATCTCGTTCTCAAAGAGAATCCTAAAAATCAGCTGAATAGAGAACAAAAAGGAAAGTTTGAACCCAACAGGCTAGGGCCCTATGTTATTACTGCAACTTTTGGGACTGGAGCTTATCAGTTAGCTACACCTAAGGGAGATTTTCTTCCTGATCCCATTAATACTCTCCACTTAAAGCGGTTCTACGCTTGACATCTGGCTAACAGAGCCAGTGCAGTGAAAAGTTGTCATAAAATACCAAAAAATCAAAAAATTGATCCTGAAGAAATCCAAAAATAGTGGAAAAAGTCTTGAAAAAAGGTATCCTTGGTGAAAACCTGGCAAACAGGCGTCTTGATACTACCAAAAAAAATAAAAAGAATAAAAAGAACAAAAAATTGAAGAAGAGAAAAGTGCCTTGACAAAAACCTAGCAAACAGGAATCTTGTTAGCAAAAATAAAAAGTTTTGCCGAGTGGTGAAAACCTGGCAAACAAGCATCACTTGTACTTTATGCTCCATCTATCAATGAACTGCTGACACTAATCCTTCACGATCACACTTGTGCTATTGGTTGACTCTAATTCCTTACAAATTTCATATCCTTGCCTGGGATTTGTCTACATTTGCGTCTTAGGAATAGTCATTTTGCACTGGGGCATCTTTGCTAGCATGCTCAGTCTACGTCTACTAGGTTGTCCTAGGTTCCTGTCTAGGATGGTTTTCCTCTCAAAATAGTATTTCTCAATACTTGCATCAAAACGTCACTATCACAAACAAGGGTGTTTCTTCAACACCACCTACCTGTAACAGACATCATACTAGTGTTTCTCAACACTTTAAGCACACCTTAATGGAACTAGTGTTTCTCAACACTTTAATCACTAGTGTTTCTCAAAACTTTAATCAACCAGTGTTCCTAAAAACTACATTGGATTGCAATTGGTGACAAATTTAATCTCATATACTCAGACATGAAAAACACATTGCTTGATTCCAAGTTCTGATTAATGAATCTCTACTACAATTGAAAAATAAATCCACATTATTTCTCAATACTACTTAAACACATAGACTGATCTTGGTTTGATTATGACTCTTTTATGTTCTCATGATATTTCAAAATAGCGACATGTAAGCAGTTATGAATTTTCTTTGATTGATTATCAATTGGTGATTGTTATGTCTTTCGAGTTACTCCATGACGTCTATTCAAAGACAAAGAGTCACAAGGACAAGGGGCATAATATTTTCTTGGTTTTCTATGTATGGTGATTGTTCCAATGATCCTATAAATTTCACCTAACATGGATGTTTATGGTAAGAGCTTCCAACATGAGTGGATAGCAGCATATATCTCGATCCTAGTTATGTGTAAATGAAAGTGAGGTTGACCCAATTTCCTTTTTTGTTTCTAAATCAAATTCTAAGTAAGGTGTACG
Source organism: Thuja plicata (assembly GCA_018584345.1). Lineage (NCBI taxonomy): Eukaryota > Viridiplantae > Streptophyta > Pinopsida > Cupressales > Cupressaceae > Thuja > Thuja plicata. The sequence continues at coordinate 4,816,604 of MU227527.1, read as the reverse complement.
ACACATTATGTATCCAAGGATATGAATATTGAAGGAAATTGTGGGTCACATATATTACATTACACACGAATAGAAGATTATTCTTAAAAGAAAAAGGAGATAACTGACTAGTCATCCTGGCCTCTATGCCTTGAGGCTTAGGTTTATTTCTGACATTGCATCCAATACACATAGTATTCATACTTTCATGATACCTTGTGGGTATTAGTGATAGTTGTACTATCAGATGATGTCCATTACAAAAATTCTTAATGATGATAAAAATGTTACAATGTATACAAATTAGTGACAATCCTAAGAGTCTGCATGTAGATGCATTTAGAGATTGCATGATTCATTTTAAGAACAACATAAAGGATTTTAGCTCAAAATGATTTCCTAGTTTATTCAAAATCCAAGTTAACTACACAATCTATATTACTGATATCAATTTTGTTGCATATCCATGGCATACATCCCGCATTCATAAATGAGAAAGAGAAAATAGAAAAACAAAGCACTCAATCATTGCATTTATTTTTACATCCTAAGTGCATCCATACATATATTTGCATAAAGAAAATCTCAAAAACATACATTTTCATATTCATCTAGCATCATCTAACACATTCTAAATATTAGTACTGAATCAAAGAGCATAAATGATGTCATCACATGAGTCTATTCTAACTCATCAAAAGACCAAGCACATAATCACATGTGCATCACATCTAAACACCTATCAAAGCAAGAGAACCCATGAACATATCAAGATCAGAAACAACTATCTCAGATATATCAATGGTGGAACAGGTTAAAAATGTGGAAATGTCTACAAAAGAGTATCAGTATGATCAGCATAAAACGGATATCAAGTATCAAAAGTCTGTAGTACAATGGATGATCACAATAGGATCAATATATACAAAATGTCTCAAAATATCACAAGTAAAAAATCAAGTTTGACTGCCACACTCTCCCTAATCTGGAGGAGGAGGAGGAGGTGGTGCAGGATGAGCTGGTGGAGGGATTGCTCCCTCAGACTTCTGTGCCACTCGAGAATAAGAAGAAGCTCTTTGTCCCTCTGGAACTGCAACATAATATAAACCAAAGTAGTACATAGCTCTTTGACCCTGATGTGTTTCTATGCGGGCCTGTGTATCTCGCTCTTCTCTAAGCATATCACCTTGTTGATCTCTCTCTTCTCTCAAGTGCTCAAATTGACTATCTCTATCATCCAGTAAAGCCTCTAAAGTGGTGAGCCTAGCCCTGAGCTGCTCACGCTCTCGCTGCCATTGAGATAAAGCATCACCATCCCTGCCAGAATCTCTTCTTGTATCTCTGGGTGGATCATGTCCAGGAGGTCCACCTCCTCTACTGGGTACCTATCATGGTGGTCTTTATTTTTGTCTTTGCTAATCTCTGGTCATTAATGGACCTAGATATCTCCGTGGAGGCACAAACCTAAAGTGATTCCTTCTGCCACTACCACTGGCACCCTCTCCACTGCCACCCACTGCACCACCACCCTTATCATCCCCATCATCATCTCCATCATCCCGGTCATGTCCCTGACCTTTGTCCCAAGGAGGGCACCTACCATCTCTCCCTCCATCTCTCCCTCCATCCCTCCCCCCACCTCTCTGGTCTCTCTGGGATCTGCCTCTACCTCTAACTTGTTTGTCATCAGTTGGATCATAATCTAAAGGATCCTCTATGCGAGGAGCTATGTCATCAGGTGCTCTGAATCTAGGAAATAGATACTATAACATGTGTGCGAGATAACCACCAGTACAACCTACATCAATAACCTTTGGAAGATAGTCCCATCCAACTGTGACCATCTGATTGATAGCCTGGTGAGTGGTCTCATATACTAATCATGCTCCCCACTATGGCTCCTTGCCTCGAATACGTGCATAAGCAGTCAAATCCTATGATCGACCCTATACATGGCCATATAGTCTCAGAACTCGTGTCACCAGGAACCTCTCAATAATATATTTGGTATGGACAATCAAGTACCTGCTCTAAAAGAATTACGACATCTTCCATCTATTCGAGGCCCAATCCTCACAATCCAAATAGGGTCACCAGATCACAATATTCATATCATCAAATAGTCAACACCAGTACTCTACCTTTCCCAGATGGGGCTACTGAATCAATCCAGAATACATATAAACATAAGGTTGCTGAGTTGTTCAGTGCCTATCTACTATGGGTCATGTCACAAGGATATTCTCTCAGGCCCATATCTGCAAAACTAGAATCCCCACAGTCATACTGCGGGAGTACTCATAGACTATCTCATGGAGATCTTGATATATGTGTGCTAAAATGAAGCTACCCTAGCCTAATCTACAGTATGATACAACCATATGCTCTAGTGTCTCCACCCAGCCGCACATAAAACCATGTTGTCCTCTATCAGCCATGAGGATGCCTCCAATCAATTCGGCCAGATATACAGGTAACCGATCGTAATGATCACACATATAATCCCATGTCAAATAGAGATGTAATATGGTCTGATCTCTGAAAAATCTCTGAGCTGATGCAATGTCTATCGCAGAACGAGCCTCAAACTGTACCTGTCGACCCATCACTGGAATACATAATATGCACCACACATCCTCAGGTGTGACTTTCATCTCACTGATCGGGAGATGAAAGGTGTTGTGCTCCGAATGCCATCTCTTGACAAGCGTAGTCAACAACCCCCAATTTACCCTGATATCAGGTAAATCTATGAGTGAAGTTAATCCTACCCGGGCTACAATTGAGATAATGCAAGGACTTGTCCTGGATAGGGTCCTCGAAAATAAAATACCTCAAAGTCAATCTATTAACAAAACACAAATATAGGTTCAAATTAGCATTATCACTGAGGCAACTATGCAGAAAAGCTATCAGATAAGTGTTTTTGGTCTTCAAAAGGAGAAAAATAGTCAAAATCAGAAGAAAACTAACTATTAAACCAGAAATGACTCTACTTTTACAGAGTGTGATCCTTTATACTGGATATGATACGTGATTTCATAGATATGATGGAGCATTTGGGAAATGATCTTGTTTTGACAGGATGCAACGCGGGCCGTGGGGTGCAGTCCTATTTCCACAAGACATGAGCAAATTCAAATCTTGACAAAAATTACACTACGCAACACAGGATTTCCTAACAGGGTGCGATCCCAAATTTATGGGATGCGATGCGGGATTTGGTGTAAAAATAGGATGTGACAAGGGATTAATCGAACGTGATCCCGTACACGGGGTTCAATGTAGAATTAAAAGCTATATAACTTTTGCAAAAAAGACCAAAAATGGAAATTAAAACATGGAAAGGTAGGTTTTGAGGTACTTACTAGCAGTGCATAATCTACTGGGTGCCGATGTCAATGGGTGAGCTTGAATCGATGCTTCTCAACGTGGACCATTATCTTCTCTACAGAGCTCTAAATTTACTAAAGACAAAAGTGAAAATGAATGGGTAAAAAGTGAATTTTGGGATATATATTAAACTTTTTGAGCTATTTAAGAGCTTCGAAACTCCTCCCAGACTATCAAAATTCAATTTTTTTCTTCTATGATCTATCAAGAATGAAATCAAATGCATAGACGATGTTTTCCACAACATGTTATAGATTTTACGACAGCTTCTCAAAAATGCAGAATTGCTATACATGTTCCGAAAATGATTTGCAAGCTTTACACAATCATCTTTCTGGGTTCTCTATCATCAAATTGTACATTATTCATCTTACTCTTGGTCGCACATCATTTTATTAGACTCAGATCTCACATTTTAATGTAGTTAACTTGGTAAAATTGTGTTTTCTCTTAACACACCTTCGCTTCTTCATTTCTTCTAATTGATTCTTTCTTGATCCAATCGATCAGTTCAAGTGATCTATCATTGTACAGATGAATTATTTCTTTTTTTTTCCTTTGATTTTTTTCCTGAGGGGGCATGATCACACTTAAAATCATTTAAATTCTTGCTTAAAAAGCATTAAAACGACTTCATCATCAACAGACTAGGGGCATGGCAGTTTCCTTTGATCAAGTTAGGACTATTGGATAGAAGGCTTTGGTTCTCACAAGCTGGATATCTATGTCTACATATTCTAAGATCTTTATTAAGCTCCTGGCAGCTTCATACCAACTTTCATTCGATCAAGTTCGGAGTCAGTATTATCAATTCTTCTTCAATCAAGTTCGGAGTCAGTATTATCAATTCTCGTTCGATCAAGTTTAGAATTGATACCTCAGAGCTCTTAGCAGCTTTGTACTAACCTTCGTTTGATCAAGTTCAGCGTCAGTATTATCGATTCTCATTCGATCAAGTTTATAATTGGAATTTTCAAAATCTTTGTTTGATCAAGTTCAAAGTCAATATTATCAGTCTTAGTTCAATCAAGTGCGAGACTGATCTCATCAGACATTTTGTTCAATCAAGTGTGGAATTCTCAAACTTTCTGAAGTCAACATCAATCATTATTTAAATCAATGCGTTGCTCGCACATCAATTCAAAGAGGGGAAAATGTAACCACCCTAATTTGGTCTTCTCTGACCAGAGACCCTATTTGCCCTAAGTGTGATCATACCCTAATTACGTCAAGACAATTCTTCAATTAATTATCATAATTCATTTAAATCAAATTTAATCTCCTAAGTGATCTTATCACTAAATTACATTAATTTCCTTAGTCAATTAAATCAAATCAAATCAATTAAAACAAAACAAACAAATACATGGCTAAGGTAATTAATTAAAAGAAATTAAATAAAATCCTAATTACAACTCCTCACTTGCAAAAGGGAAAGTCAATTCCCTAGCCAATGAGAGTTAAATTACTTGGATCACCTCACATGGATCACCAAAGATTCAATCTCCACCTCTCTTCACAAATCAATCCTAACCTCTCATCCCTCAAATTCTTCTATAAATGAAATGAATTTTGAGCTCAATGGGCCCCTAATTTTAGAATTCATTTTGCAAACTTATGTTGTCATAATTTCTAAGTGCATTCTTAGCTCATATTTTCATAGTAATTACATCTTTCAATTGGAGCTCTAAAATAAACTTTAATTGAGCATTTAGCTTGCGTTTTAGTTAAATCTTCCATTCAAAGCATGATGTTGTCACCGATTTATGCATAATTTGAGAGCAATTATAGCATATTTCATACTCTTCTTAGATAGGGATCAATATGTCGATTTTGGTGATTGATATGTATTCTAACTCTTATATTTCATGTTATTTTACTAATGCAATGATATATTGAAGTGTTGTGTTGCAACTAGCAGATCCACAAAATACACACACTCCTATGAATTAATACTCTTTATACTATGGATGATCTATGATTGCTTGATTTCTAAAATGATGTGTCAATGCTCTAATGCATGTGTTTATATACATATACATAATCAATAGTTGCACAAATGCACATATAGATTGATTCCAATAGCTTGTAAGAAAAGGAAAGAATTCCTATAAATTAATACTATTTATAGTATGGGTGGTGTACGATTGCGTAATTTCCAAATGATGTGTAAGTATTAGAGTTGCCCGATACACCTATGTTCCTCCTTGAGGATGTGTATCCATGCATCTGTATCAAATAGAAATATGAATACATTATGGATACACATTATATACGATACCCACATGTGCCCCAAAAACCTTGATTAAATTCCAACCATGTTGAGTATTGTGTGATTTGATTTTTAAAAGAATTTGACATAGATCTTCTATAACTTAATTTTGAAAAATTCAATAATGCAAAATTTAATTTAATTTTTTGGTAAAAACAAAATCTACACCATATGAGGAAGACAAATGAAATGTTTGTCTATTCCAACAACCCATTTTTTGAGTTTTCTTCCAATGCAACTCCACTATTTTTTGCACATTGTAAATTATAAAATCAACTTATAAGTTTATGCGTAGCAATTATGTCTATGTTACTTTTAAAGTAATGAATTCTCCTCTAATAACTTAGAAAATTGTATATATATATATAGAGAGAGAGAGAGGTCATATCCAATTGTAACCATATTGGGGGTCTTATAAATCACCATATATGTATCTGTATCTGTATCTATGCTCATGCAACTTCGGTAAATATTCTTAAATTCATGTTTTTAAATACTAAGATATATCGAATAGTTGTTCGGACTTCAATAAGAATGGATCCAAAGGCTACTAGGAAAAGAAAAGAGCCAACAACTCAAAATTCTGAAATGTGGGTCACTTCTACACTATGCAAGATGACTCTAGTAATTGTAGAATTGACATGTGACAAGGAATGCAAAATCTTAAGAGTTGAGATCAAATAATTGAAAATGTAAACTAACAATAAGATAAATGTAAACAATTCTACATAAGATCATCATAAGAATCAAAGATATAAAATAGCATAAACATAAAAATATGATTGGGAAATTGTAGGGATATTAAAGGTGTGTGTTCAGGGCAATTAGTGCCGACATGAGGGTCTATTTCGTTCAGTCATATCAGGGGGGACAAGATGTGAAATCATGTCCCCTTCCCAGATAACGTTAATTTTATAAGAATTTTGTTAGTGAGTGGATTGGAATGGTCGGCGGTCAATCCATAACGTATGAGCGTGTAAAAAGCATTTGGTTAAGAGTGGCAGGCATTACATGCTGACGTACACATATTCTGTCACCCCAAACATTTGATTTTCACGTTGACTTCTCTTCTCACGCTTATTTATAAATCCCAGCTTTACAACAAATAGACATCTATATTATTATAAATCTCCATTCGATTATTGTTGACCTAGCTTTCCTTTTTATGGGGGGATAATAATGTTTGTATTTGCTTTAAAATCCTCTTGACCTCGGTTTGCTTTTTATGGAGGGCTTGATTAGAGCTTTTGATTTTCCTTCTAAAGATCATGATTATGAGTGCCTTCAACAATGGTAATCCACATATGTTTGATAGTTTTTCAAGAGAAAATACATACAATTGTGGTGGGCAAGCTGTTTTTTATAAGTTGTATTCATAAACATCTTCTTTGAATTTGAATTTTTCTATATAGTTGTCAAATCATGAAAAATGAGGGTTCTAATTGTTTGAAATGTGGAGTTTTTAACTTCTAAAGTCAAATTTGAAGGAGTAAATTACTATTGAAAACTTGTGGTTTCCAGGTATATAAATGTTATTATTATCTTTTGATTTGACAAAGATTGTGTTGTCTTTATGATTTAACTATTGGATAAGTGTATTTAACTTTACAATCAATAATGTATAAATTGATGTTTGTTTTGGAAAGATTTGTCATTATTAAAAAGTAGCCATCTTAGCATGACAAATGTTTTAGAGTCTAAATCAATATAAACTATTATACAAATTGGTGTTGTGCCTAAAAGTATGATCTATTCTAACTATCATGAAATTGATTTAGAATTTGTGAATGACTAAGGAAATTAGTGTAAATGATGGTGTAATGGAAGTCAATATGTATGCGATTATGACTCAAATCTTCTTGACCTCAGATTGCTTTTTACGAAGGGGGTGATTAGAGTATTTGATTTTCCTTCTAAAGATGATGATTACGAGTGCTTCCAAGCATGGTAATCGACATTTGTTTGACAACTTTCCAGACAAAATATACTTACAATTGTAGTGGGAAAGCTATTTTTTACAACTTGTACCCATAAACATTTGTATGTGAATTTGAATTATTCTATATAGTTGTCAAATTATGAAAAGTGAGGGCTCTAATTGTTTGAAATGTGTAGTTTTTTCTTCCAAAGTCAAATTTGAGGGAGTGGATTACTATTTGAAAGTTGGGGCTTTCGAGGCATATAAATGTTATTATTGTCTTTGAATCTGAAGAAGCTTGTGTTGTCTTTATAATTTAACTAGAGGATACATGTATTTAGCTTTAGAATCAATAACATATAAATGATGTTGATATTGTTTTGGAATGATTTGTCATTATTAAAAAGTAGCCATCTTAATATGACAAATGTTTTAGAGTCTAAATCAATATAGAAAATCATGTAAATTGATGTTGTGCATAAAAGTATGATTTATTCCAATTATCATGAAATTGATTTGAGATGTGTGATTGAATATTAGTATGCCACTTGTAAATGTGTTAGGTACCACGTTAGGGCACTCCTCTTGAGATGGTCATAACGCTAAATGGGAAATAACATGGGTATTCCAACTTCACCTTTACATTTCCCCCCTCTTCGATGTGGATGTAAATCTAACATAATTGTATGCATTTCAAGGGAAATGGACATTCTTACCTTAAAAAAAAAAAAAAAAAAGTATACAAGTCATTGAAAAAGATACATTTATTGTCTTCATGTACTCCTTAGTATATTACTCTATCCAAAGTAGCATTTTTTGAAAAGGAAAAGCTTGCAACATTGAGTAGACAAGCAAAATAGGCACAAAATCCAAATTATTTTAATTGTTTACAAAAAATGAAGAATTGAAAAGGGGTAGGAAATTATCCTAATTGAAAGTTGATATGATTTAGACTTCTTGTGATGTAGGAAAATGATAATGGTCCATGCGATGTGGCAATGCTATAAAACTTGATGTGACAAGGAGATGTGATGTGATAAAACTAAAAGCATGGCAATTTGATGTGATAAAACACTACATAATGGAGGCATGTATCTGAAAATTAATATAGCCTTATTTAAATATGGTGCTAAGTCTCTTTTTGACAGAAGATTCCATCAAAAATATCAATCATAAAATGATCAATGACAATATATATCCTACAAATTCAATGTATATTTTGAGGAAAGGAGGAAAGTAAATGAAAACATGTATTGTTATAAAAGATATCATGCAACCACATAAGTTGGTGATAAATATCAAGGCATGCAAAAAAGGTTACTTCTTATCATAGATAAATGATGATATAATTATGGTTCAAAAAGGAAAAATAAAGGACACATGGAAACATTACTAAGGTGTCAAAGATGTGGACATAATAATGACCACAACATTTAATCATAGAAAGGATTATAAACAAGTCTACATAAAGCCTCGTGTGCATGAGTTTCTTAAGGAACTATGATTCATTATTCATTTGTACCAAAACCATAGCTAGGATATGAAAAATAGGACCATAAAAAGAAGTCATTTCTAAAAGAGATGGCAGGGATTCTATAACATAAGAAATAGGGAGATGAGGATATGTGGGGATGGTCTTGTTTCTTGATCTGCATTCGGAAGGAAGATGACTTGCTAGGCTCAAGGATGCCCAAGTGCTAAATGGGTGTAATGATCCTTCACTTATGTAGAAGATGGTGGAAATAGAAAATGGAAAATGGAATGATGGATTAAAGATATAGGATAAAATAGTGAAATAAATTGACTTTCAACAAATACAAATCAACACTAATCAAACAAACAAATTCTGCTATTGGAAACAGGATCCTAATATAGAGACTAGCTTATATTTCAATTTGTAGCAAAGTTGGAGGGACCAAGTTGTAAGTGGTGACTTGGTCTAGGACCAAGTCGTAAGTGACGAATCTATCCTAGTATTTTTTCCTATTTTTAGTCGCATATTGTATCTAGGGTCTTTCATTATCTAGTTCTATTCACAGAATTAGCGTCACATGTTCATGCACACAAAAAAGAGAGAGAAATTGTTGGGTAGAAATAGGTTTTCCTTAGTCAAACCCCAATAGATGAATCAACTTTGAAATTAAAATTAAATATGCATGTATGGAAATTGTGCTAATGTAAACCAAAGGCTAGATCTAAAAATGAAATGTTTATACCTACAAAAATGGGTTTGGAAGATGCTTGAATATTTTTGTAGTGTCTTGCATTGTTGAGAAGAATCAAGGATGCCTTTCAAAAATACATAGATCTTCAAGTACTCCTCAAATATTCAGCGTTGTTATGCTTGATGTGAGTTGCTTTGAGAAGGAATTAATTCTCACTGATATTTATGTAGTTGGAAGAAGGATCTTCTTAAATGATTGAGCTCTCTTCTACTACACCATCAATGAAGGAGATAAGCTTTCTACAATGGATAAAATTGCCTTGAAAATATGTCTTGGATGCTTGAAATATACTTTAGAATGCTTGAGATCATGTGTGTATGCTATCATTAATGTTTGTTTGTAGTCATGAATACTTGGATCCCAAAATGAGGAGAGGTCAGTTGCTTGTATTCCTCTCATAATAATTTTAGAGCTTAAAACTCAAAGAGGGATGATGAGAATTTGGATTTCTCACTTAACTATTGAGATCTACCCCCAATTTAAATTTCAAGGAAAACATGGGGGACCAAGTTGTAAGTGGAGACTTAATTAGCCCGGGACAAAGTTGGTAGTGGAGAGTTGGTACAACCAAAAGACCTCAAAATTTGGTCCATAGGTGCCAATTGGAGTGGGGATGCCAGAATGACAAAAAAATCATGGTTGGATCAAGCATAACAAACATAGAAGCCTAAGGACACTAAAATAAGACCTAACTAAGAATCCAATTGTAGGCGAGTACAATTCATGATGGTACATTTAACCTCCACTATAGTGGGAGTATGATATTTCCTCATCCTCATGGTAAAGTAGTGTTGGCAAAATGGTCAGTGCTCCCCTTGGGATTCATGACAAGGGACTAACCGCCTCCTATGGATTCTATAAGTCTAGTGGTTGTATCGAGTATTAATAGGTTGATCTTTTGGTGCAATGACAACCACACTTGTAACAAGTAGGATAAGAGATTGGTCACATGTTTGAATCCCCTTGTGTAATGTTGAGGGGGATATTGTTGGAAAAATATCCAGTGCTACCCTCAGAATTCATGACAAAGGACTAATCGCCTCCCGTGGACTCTATAAGTCTAGTGGTTGTATCGGGCATTGATAGGTCAATTTTTTGGTGCAATGACAACCACCCTTGTAACAAGTAGATCAAAGCATTGGAAAAAATTAGTCAAGGCCAAGGAGACAAGGAGGCACCATGCCCTCAAGTGACTTAGGTCCTTTTAAAATCCAAAACCAAGATAAAAATAAGAAACACTTAAAAAAGAGAGAGTAAATGAGACATGACCAAATTAGCTTGGTAAGGTTTGTCTTATTATGTGGGCCATATAAAGAAAGAGATCTAAGAAAAATATGGAATTATAAGTTTAGAAAGACAAGTTATTCTATTAAACCCACCAAGTGAAGTATTTTCCACAAGGAAATATTCCATAGGAGGATTAGGCCTAAGGAAAGTATTGTCTCCAAGGCAATTTGGTAAGAAGTCGGTGCAAAGAAATGACTTGATGTGTTTGTGTACAAAATATGTAACAAGGAGTGGAGTGCATTCCCCCATGTTAAAGTGGTTGCAAATTCCTTAATGAGATTTGTGTGCTAAAAATGTGTCACACTTCTATGAATCATTATATCCAAGATCATTCAAGAATGAGGTCTCAAATGGCAACTCATAGCTCTCTATTCATGGAGTGCAAAGGTGTCTGATGGAGGCCCTCAGATTGACCTAGTTTGTGCCCCTGCAAGTACACCATAAAATGAGAGATTCGATATGATAATGCATGATTTTGTCTATATGATAATGAAATTAATCTATATGATAACAATGCATGATTATTCTATGAAAGGAAATACGAATACAAAATTAATCTATGAAAGAAAATATGAGTTTAATCTAAAATGCAAATGCAAAATTAATCTAAATGAATTGTCATGAATGTATGAGAGAAGAAGACAAGAAGAGAGAAGTTGCAATATCCAAGCTCA
>MU227527.1:4775664-4794163 GCA_018584345.1 Thuja plicata | reverse complement strand
AGAAATACAAAGCGGTGAATCCTTATAAAGGATACCGAAACCCTAAAAGGGAAACTTCTAAGAAATAGAAACTGCCTAAGTGAAACTTAAGCACTAAAGAGTAATTACTAAAGATTACTCTAACACCATGTGCTTTAAATATTCAAAAGGCAAGATCAAAGGGCTATGATTAAGAGGCAAAAAGCCCACCACTTAGGAAGATGTAGAGAAAAAAGGATTTTTATTTGATTTATTTCCTTTTTTATCAAAAAGAGAGGTTTAAGTAGGGAATTTATTTATTTAAAAGAGGAATTTTCTTTTAATTAAATAAGATAAGATTGTTTAATTAAAAGAGGGATATTAATTAAATAAGATAAAATCATTTAATTAAAAAGGGATATTTTAATTAAATAAGATTATTTCATTTAAGAGATATTTTCTTTTATTTAAATAAGATTATTTCATTTAATAAAAAAAGATGTTTTCTTTTAATTAAATAATATTATTGAAAAAATGATCAAAGCTTAGGAAATATTGAAATAATTAAATTAATTACGATTTGATCAAGGAAATTGATTTGAAATGAAAATCTTTCAAAGCATTGATTCAGGAATTTGATAAATTGATTATGGTCATTTGATAAATTGAAGAATGGGGGCCCATAGTCTAGGCGACCATTTTAGGGTGCATACAAGAGAAATGAATTTAACATAGCATACATGCATCCAAAAGAATTTCCCACTATGATATACCCTGAAGTGAGGAAAAATTAAGGGAAATAAAGTACATGAAAAAGAGAGAGCACAAAGGCATCTAGTAACTCTGAGGTCAGTATGATCATATGATAACTTATATATCAATAATTATTGCAAAATTAATTAACATCATCCCCCAAAGGTAGTAAAACTACAAGCACAATGGAAGAATAAAACATAAGATATACACAAACTCGAGACTTTTTGGATCAGTTTTGTGGAGACCAAAAAGAATAGATGGTTGCTACCATTTTTTTATTATCCCAATCAGACAACACAAAGGCACATTTACAAAAAATGAACATGCCTGACATAAAGTGTATATGACATATAGAAGAAATGAGATACAAATAGAATAATTTTATGATAGGTTGATTCCTTTATCACCTTGCGCCAATGGAGAAAAAAGCGTCATCTAAAGAAATGTGAACAAAATAAGTAGCACATGACTGGGGAAGCACAACACAAATAGTCAAGCACGTAAAATAATCTATTTTAAAATAGGATATAGTGAAGCATATCGCCTTCCTTCCATCTCAATCTTTACTATTTAGGGAAGTTGGGCAACATACAAGTGGCATAATGCTGAGAATGACAAATGGAACCATCACAAGTTCCAAATAAGAGCCATTCTCTAATTAATGACGAGTCACTTTGTTTGTCACAAGAAACTAGGGATAAAATTTGTGAAAATATAATAGATAATTCATGATTGATTTTAATAAGATCATGCATATCATTAGAATTGTTAGCATCAACGTCATTTTGTGCATTAGAAACATTTTTATGATCATCAAGAGTATCTTCTTCATCTAAATTAATCAAATAGGATCTTTGATACAAATAGAAAAATTGTCATGTTTATTCAATTGGATTTTCTTTAGATTAAATTCCTCCTTTGGGTTATACGTAGGTTAGTCAAAGAGAGTCAAAGAATTAGAAGGTCTCTTATGGGAGATTATGTTTTGGGAAGTAAGCTCATGGACCCTAACACAAGGGTATATGCATGAAGATGGGGGACCAAAAATAGTCCAAACTTTCTTTTGGTTCCCCAAAAGCAATAAGGCGTACGCCCTATAGCGCTCACACCCTATAGGATGCACACACTATGAATTTGATTGCTTAAGCCTAAGGCTTGGGCAATCAAAGCCAATAGTGTGTGTGCACTATATCGAGTGTGCACTATAGTGCATACATGCTATAGCACATACATGCTATGTAACATTATGAAAATGCCTAAGGGAGGGAGGAAGAAAGCCCAACATGCCCTACCAGACCAATTCCAGCACTAGGTCAATACATAAAATGTAACATTTAAGTATAAGTTACATTTAATGTATATATTCAGGATGTTTGAGAGTAGTTTCAGCTTCATAGGAGTTAAGATAAAGATTTTGGATTTTGAGGATTTTTAGGAAATTTCAAACTTAACCAAATGTAAATAATCAACACATTGTATTCAACATGATTCTCAGTGGACTATTGATTATAACCTTAATCCCTTGACTTGATTAAGGACACTATTTAGGGTTCTAAGTGGTTTTAATGTATCATAAGGGGTCATAATGGGTCCTAAATGGCCCTAGGTCCCCTTAGGACCCATTACAATCCCTTAGAACACATTAGGGCCTCTTAAGACCCCTTAGAACATATTAATCATCGTAGGCAACACTAATGGGCTCCAATGTGTACTAGTGTTTCATAAGGGGTTTCAATGGGTTCTAAGTGGTCCTAGGAACCCTTAGGATGCACTATGACCCCTTAGGACCCATTAGGACACATTAGGACTCATTAAAACTCCTTAGAACACATTAATAGTCAGAGGACCCATGAGAGAGAGAGAGAGCATTAATCACCATAGGATAGTCTTTAGAGTTATAAGTGGTTCTAATGTATCATAAGGGGTCATAATGGGTCATAAGTGGTTCTAAAACCCTTTAGGAACCATTACAACCCCTTAGGACACATTAGGATCCATTAGGATCTCTTAGGACACATTAGGACCTCTTAGGACCCCTTAGAATTCATTAATCATTGTAGGACACACTAATGTGCTCTAATGTGTCCTAATGTTTCCTAAGGGGTTCCAATGGGTTATAAGTGGTCTTAGGAATCCTTAGGACCCATTACAACCCCTTAGGACCAATTATAGCATATTAGGACCCATTATAACCCTTAGAACACATTAATAGTCATATGACTCTTTAGAGAGAGAGAAGGTGAGGACCCATTATGACCCCTTAAGACCCCTCTCTCTACATGTTTAGGGTCATAAGGGTTGTAAAGGGGTCCTAGGATACATTAATATGTTATAAGACCCCTTACCATATAATAATGAATGGTAAGGGGTCCTAAGGGATCCTAGGAACCCTTATGACCCCCTACAACCCTATAGGACCCCTAAGATGCATGGAAAGGGTCCTAGGACAAATTAATGTTTTGTAGCACCCCTTATGACCCCTTAAGGACCCATATCTCTACATCTTAGGGGTAGTAGGATTTTTAAGGGGTCTTAGGACACATTAATGTGTCCTAGGACCTCTTACACCCCTTACAAGCCCCTAGGACCCCTTACCATACATGAATGAATGGTAAGGGGTCCTAAGGGGTATTAAGGGGTCCTAATACACATTAATGTGTACTAGGACCCTTCATGGCCCCTTAAAAAAATTTAAGAGACCTAATATGTATGATACAGGGTCCTAAGAGGTCATAAGGGATCCTAGGACACATTAACCCCTTATGACCCTCAAGGACCCCTCTCTCTAAATCTTAGGAATTTTAAGGGTTTTTAATGTGTTGTAGGACTACTTAGACCCCTTATAGCCCTTAGGATACCTTACCATACACTAATGAATAGTAAGGGGTGTTAAGGGGTCTTTAGTGGTCTTAAGGGGTCCTAGGACACATTACTGTGTTTTAGGACCCCTTAAGACCCCTTACAACCCCTTACAATAAGATAATGAATTGTAAGGGGTCCTAAGGGGTGCTCAAGGGTCTTAAGGGGTCATAGGACACATTAAGTTGTCGTGGGACCCTTTAAGACCCCTTAGGACCCCTTACCATACAATAATGTATAGTAAGGGGCCTTAAGGGGTCTTAAGAAGTCCTATGACACATTAGTTTGTCCTAGAACCCCTTATGACCCCTTAGGACCCTTTAGCATGCCTAAGATGTAGGGAAATGGGTCATAAGGGGTATTATGACCCCTAATGACCCCTCAGTACCCTTTAGGAATCCTCTCTCTACGTCTTAAGTTTCATAAGGGTTGTTAACTTGACCTAGAACACATCACTATGTCATAGGATTTCTTATGACCCCTTACCATACACTTATGTATGGTAAGATATCGTAAGACATCTTAAGGTGTTCTATGGCACATTAAGGTGTTCTAAGACACATTAATCTGTACTAGAGCCCCTTATGACCCCTTAGGACACTTTAAGATCCCTAATATGTATGATAAGGGGTTTTAAGGTGCCCTAAGGGGTCATAAGGAGTTTTAGGACATATTAATGTGTCTTAGGACCCCTTATCACCCCTTACGATCCTTGAAGACCCCTCGCTCTACAAATTAGGGTTAATAAGGGTTGTTAATGGGTCATAAGGATTGTTAAGGGGTCCTAAGACACATTAATGTGCCATATGACCCCTTATACCCCTTATCAGCCCTTACCATACACTAATGAATGCTAAGGGGTCCTAAGACACATTAATGTGTCCTAGGACCCCTTCTAAACCTATAGGAACCTTTAATATCCCTCCCTCTACGTATTAAGGGTTATAATGGTTGTAAAGGTGTCTTATGACACATTAATGTATCCTAGGACCCCTTATACCACTGACAACCCCTTAAGAAACTGTATCATACACTAGTGAATGGTAATGTGTCCTAAGGGGTTATAAGGGGTCTTAAGACACATTATTGTGTCATAGGACCCCTTACAACCTTTTAGGACACTTAAGATGTGGATCAGAGCCCCAAAATATACCAAAATTGACACTCAGGGCTTCACAATACCCCTTACTCTGATACAATCTAGGGCTCTACTAAAGAGTTCCCAAAACCCATAATGACAAGACTAAGTCTTCTACCTAATCTTCAACACCCTTAAGGGCACAATATGACACAAATAGAACCAATTAATCCAAGGATGGAACAAGGGTTATACCAATTCTAGACATCAATTTTAGATGAAATGAAACACAAATCCCACACCAAAGTACCTCTGAGACTCAATTTGGACACCTAAGCCTAAATAGGGCTACAAGGAGAACTATGGATTCTTGAAGGAAAATTACTTGGAACTCCACAAAATAAAGTCTTGACCACCCTCAAAATCTCCAATCCATCCACCAACAACACCTTCCAAGATAGGGCTCTTGACCAATCCCCTAACTCATGCTATCCTCAATTCTCTCCTAGGCCTAATAGGTCTAATAGGCCAATTTTTGAAAGAAAGTACCTAAATTTGGATTCAATTTCCAATTCCTCAAATTGAAACCCTTTTGGGATCTTTAAAAACTTATAAATCCAAGGATTTAGACTTCCATTCCACCCCTGGCTTGAGTTGTGTCTTAAAAACCCAATTCTGGACAGTCACATCTACATGCCTGTCCGGAGGGTTTAATCCTTTCTCCCTCCATTGAATTACTCCTAATATAAGATCTCCAAATTATTAAATTAAATCCTTCCTCCTTTATCTCCACCAAGGCTTAGGATTTTTCCATGGTGGAGTCTCTGGGAAAGAGGGATTTTGTCTCAAAACCCTAGTTAGGGCCTTCTTGCGACTAGTGGACAATTAAAAATGGATAAATTTCAATCCCCTACACTTAAAACCTTAAAAACACTTGGGAAAGTCAACTAAAACACTAGATCAACTTTCCCAATCCTTCAATGGTGCATTGGGATCTGTAAAGATCTGTACCACTCAGAAAATCAGTTAGAATTACAGAAAATAATTAGATTTTATTGATTTCAATGCCAAAACTTTACAATCAATCCACACCAACCATGAAATAAGGTTTTCCACCCTTTTTATACATTTCCCAAGTAGTTCCAACTGACAAAATTGGTTTTGAATGTTGGGATTCAAAATTTGCAACTTTTTGCAAAAGTTGCATTAGGCAACATTGACAACTTTTTGCAAAAAGTTGTCAATTGTAACTAAACTTGAAAATTTTTGTGTTTTTAATCCATAGGGGATCTTAGAAGGATTAAAATAAAATTACTACCATTCCTTAGGTTCCCTAGACTATTCTATCCTAATCTAACCAAATTTGTCCAAAATGACTAAGGTAGACAACTAGGTTTATAACATCACCTAGTGTCTCCTCGCCTTATAAATAGGAATTTATGATTGACATTGGATCCTAGATCCAATCACTATCCTAACCCTTTATGTTTGGGTACAATTATGTGCTTGCAATGGATAAACTTTAGGGTTCTCCTGCACCATACTCCCGGGGTGCATTGATCTCAAGACCTCTTGAGATAAGGTCTTCTAAATTGGAGCCATGCTTATGAATTTCTTGCTCATCCATCCATATAGATTCTTCCTTAGGACTGCCTTACCATTTGACAAAATATTTCTTGTAAATGTTCTTTCTTGTTTGTTTGATGATATTTGTGTCTAAGATTTTCTCAAGCTCTTTTGGTGCATGATGGGGTATATCTGCAACATCTTCTTCAAGATATTCAAACTACACTTCAGAACCTACATTCACATCACCTTTATATGTGGTTAGATAAAAAATATTGAATATAGGGGAGATACCAAGGTGTGAGAGCAGTTCAATATCATATGCATGCATCCCATGCTTCTTTAACACTAGGAAGGGTCTTACTTTCTTCATGAGTAGTTTAGTATGCTTTCCCTTAGGCAACCTTTCCTTTTTCTGATATGCCCACACTAAGTCTCCAACCTGAAACTGCACATCTCTCTTATGTTTTTCTTTGGCTTGTTTATACTTTTCTGCACTCCTTTTAAGTGCCAATCTCACCGAGTCATGAATTTATTTCATACTCTCTGCAAATTATTCTCCATGAGCACTGACTAGAGTGTTTTGTGGAAATTCTCTGAGTTCCAAGATGCCTCTTAGAATTTTCCCATATACAATCTGAAAGGGACTCTTCCCTATGCTCCTGTTGACTGAGTCATTGAAGGAAAACTCTGCTTGGGGTAGGACTGCATCCCACTTGTCTCCATACTATTTTTTCAAGCACCTCAGCAGATTGCCAAGTGATTTTTTCACAACTTCTGTCTGCCCATCTATTTGTGGATGGCAGGTAGAACTAAAGTTTAGATTGGTCCCTAACCTCCTCCATAAGTTCCTCCAAAAGTGACCAATAAAATTCACATCTCTATCAAAGAGAATTGTTTGAGGTAAGCCATATATCCTCACAATTTCTTTGAAGAAAAAAATTGCAATTGATGATGCATCATTAGTACTTTTACAAGGGATAAAGTGGGCCATTTTACTAAATCTATCCACTACAACATAAATACTATCATATCCCTTTTGTGTCCTAGGAAGTCCCATCACAAAATCAATGTTGCAACTCTCCCAAGGCCTTGTAGGAATAGGTAGGGGTTGGTATAGTCCTACATTAGTGGATGTTCCCTTGTCTCTTTGACAGATTGTACATGTCTCTACAATATTCCTTACTTCAATCTGAAGTTTAGGCCAATAATAGAACCTCCTCACCTGTTCTAATGTCTTGTTAAAGCCAAAATTTCCTCCCATGCTTCCTGCATGCTTTTCTCTAATGATTTTCTCCCTCATTGAACATTTCAGAATGCACAATTGGTGTCCTTTGAACAAAAGTCCATTTTGAATTAAATAATCTTCATAATCAACATGATTAGCCATAGAAAACTCAAAACACACCTTATAAATATCACTGAAATCATCATCATTTTTATACATGTCCTTTAATGAATCAATCCCTACACTTTGAAGTTGGATTTGTTGCACAACTAGAGTCCTCATACTCAATGCATCTACTAACTTATTGGAAAATCCTTTCTTATGTTTGATTAAAATTGTGTAGGCTTGTATTGACTCCACCCACTTCATGTACTTGTGGCTTAGTTTCTCCTGACTATTCAGGAAACTCAAAGCTTGGTTGTTTGTGAAGACAAGAAATTCTCTTGGAAGGAGGTAGTACCTCCATTTCTTCAATGAATAGACCAGGGAATATATTTCCAAGTCATAAGAGGAGTATTTCCTCTTTTCTTCATTCAATCTTTCACTAAAAAAGGCTACAGGCTATCTCTCTTGGCTCAAGACAGCCCCTATAGCCAGATTTGAAGCATCACAGTCAATAGTGAAAATCGTTTGAAAATTAGGGAACACTAGGATGGGTTTCTCCATTACCTTTTTCTTTACCATTTGGAAGGCTTCTTTTGCATCCTTGTTCCACACAAACTTACACCTTTTCCCACCCTTAATGGTCTCAAGGATAGGAGCACACAACTAACTGAAATTTGTAATGAACTTTCTACAGAAGGAAGCAAGTCCATGAAAGCTTCTAACCTTAGTAATTGTTCTAGGAGAAGGCCAATTCAAGATGGATTCTACCTTATCAAGGTCCATTTTAATGTTTCCTCCTAAAATCAAAAATCCCAAGTAAACAAGTTCTTCTTCCATAAAAACACACTTTTCCAAATTAATGAAAAGTTTCTCTTCATGCAATCTCTTCAAAACCAAGTTAAGGTGTTCTAAGTGTTCTTCCTTATTCTTACTGAAGATAAGGATGAAATCAAGGTATACTATGAAAAAATTTCCAATGAATGGTTTGAGCACCTCATTCATGAGCCTCATGAATGTGCTTAGAGAATTTGATAGGCCAAAGGGCATCACCCTCCATTCATACAAGCCTTCATTGGTTTTAAATGCAGTCTTCCACTCATCACCAACCCAATTCTCATTTGGTGGTAGCCACTCTTTAAATCCACCTTAGAATAACACCTTTCACCCCCTAAGTGATCTAATAGATCTTGTATCCTAGGCATAGGAAATCTATACCTAATGGTGATTCTATTTATTGTTCTAGAATCAGTGCACAATCTCCATGTGCCTTCCTTTTTAGGGGCTAAAAGAGCAGGTACTGCACAAGGATTGAGACTCTTAGTGATCAAACCCTTATCCAAGACTTCTTGAATCTGATTTTCCATCTTCTTATTCTTCTCTAGAGTCAACTTTTATGCTTCTTTGTTGGGTAAGGTTGCTCCTGGGATCAAGTCTATGTTATGACTTATGTCTCTGATTGGGGGCAACTCATTTGGTAAGTCTTTGGTGACAATGTCTTTAAAATGGTCAAGTAGGTCTACAAATTCCTTAGGGCCTACTCTTCTCAAGGTATTTATAACTTTCTCAACCTTCTAAGGTTTTTCATCCTTAGGTAAAATAAATAGGGCATAGAAAGGAGTCTTTTCCTCTTTCAAAGTGTTTAAAAATTCCTTTTCACCAACAAACAAAAATTTAGAATCTTTTTGCTCTTATTCAGAATCAGACAATGGTAATAATGTTACCTTTTCACCTTTGTAGTTGATTTTGTATGTTTTCAACCTTCCATCATGGTGAGCCTCCACATCATATTTCCAGGGTCTCCCAAGTAACAAGTGGCAGGCATCCAGTGGAACAATGTCATAGAGAACTTTGTCTCTGTACTTCCCAAGTTGGAATTCTACCCAAGATTGCTCTTATATGATAGTTTGTTTCTTCTTTGTGAGCCACGAAACCTTGTAATGGTTTGGATGGGGCAACATCTTTAGTTTATTTACTTCTTTCTCTGACACCAAGTTGTTCGTAGACCCACTGTCAATCACCATCTTGTAGACTTTGTCTCCCACCTTGCAGGTGGTCCTGAATAGACTCTTCCTCCGAGGGGGTTCATGAGTGCTTGGAGCCTTAAAAAAATTCCTTCTCATCATGAGGACTTCTCCTTCCTCAAGTGGTGCATAAGAACCATGTGCATTGTCTCCTTGGTTCTCTTCTTCTCTAACCATGTTTTCCCTTCTCTCTGCCTGATTGCTTGCCTTCTCTGGACACTTAGATACTAAGTGCCCTAGTTGGTTACATCTATAACACCTTGGAGTTCCTAAACTTCTCCCTCCAAACCTTCCCCTTGAATCTCCTCTTCTTCCTCTATAAGAGCCTCTAGAACTATTTTCTCCAAAAGAGTTCTCTCGACTACCCTCTCTATGACCGGTTTCTCAAAAATTTCTAGGAGCTTTCCCTCTCCCACTACTCATCCCTCTTCCTCTACTTCCAAAGTCTCTTTGGCCTCTACCTATTCCACTTTTCTCTTGTCTCATCTCAAGTTTTTCCTCAACTTTTAGTGGTAATTGATAGCAGTTTTTGATATTAGTTGGGGAACATAAACATAGTTCATCTTGGATGTTTATCCTCAACCCCTGCATATATCTAGCAATTTTGACACTCTCTGGTTCCACTAACTTAGATTTCATGGAAATTTTATGGAATTCTTTAGTATAACTTGAGATATCCATCTCCTTCTATCTTAAGACTTGTCTCTTCTTATGAAGTTTAACTTCATAATCTTTTGGCACATAGGCTTCCTTCACCAAGGTCACCATCTTCTTCCAAGTGCTTACTGGATTCTTTTCCATCTTCACCCTCTCTGCTTGAGTGAAGCTCCACCAAGTTAGAGAAGGTCCCTTCAACTTGGACTTTGCTATCCTAACCTTCTAATGCTCTAGTATCTCCTCACATTTAAATAAAATAGTGAGTGCATCAATCGAATCCATTAATTCTTCTAGATCGATCTTCCCACTGTAGACATGTAGATCAAGTTTAGTATCCATGGTCCTTCTTTCCACGGATTTCAAACTCTTCAAGAAAACATATGTTCTGCATGGACTTCTTCTTCTTCATCATCCTTCCCAGGGGTATCTTCATCACTCCCCTCCTCTTCAATTCTAGAGTTTCCAATACTCCTTCTCTTGACTTGTTCGTTGAGTCTTTCCATTTCTTGTCTGATAAACTTCCTCTCCACATCATGTTCCTTCACTACTCTCAGTAGTTCAGCATTTGACATCCTATTAGGAATTTCACTTTCTTCACCATTCGCCATGGTTGCAACTTGTCTTCCTCCAAAGATCTACTAGTTTCTTTGATACCACTTGGAGAAGAGCCCCAAACTATACCAAAATTGACACTCAGGGCTTCATGATACCCCTTACTCCCATACAATCTAGGTCTCCACTAAAGAGTTCCGAAAATCTACAATGAAAAGACTCGGTCTTCTACCCAATCTTCAACACCCTTAAGGGCACAATATGACACAACTAGAACCAATTAATCCAGGGATGGAACAAGGGTTCTACCAGTGCTAGACATCAATTTTAGATGCAATGAAACACAAATCCCACACCAAAGTATCTCTGAGACTCAATTTGGACACCTAAGCCTACATAGGGCTACAAGGAGAAAATATGGATTCTTAAAGGAAAATTACTTGGAAATCCACCAAAAAAATTATTGAACATCCTAAAACTCTCTAATCCATCCACCAAAACAACCTTCCAAGCTAGGGCTCTTGACCAATCCCCTAACTCTTGTTGTCCTCAATTCTCTCCTAGGCCTAATAGGGATATTAGGCCACTTTTCCAAAGAAAGTAATTGAATCTGGATCCAATTTCAAATTCCTTAAATTTTAACCCTTATGGGATCTTACAAAACTTCTAAATCCAAGGATTTAGAGTTCTATTCCTCCCCTGGCCCGAGTTGTGCCTTAAAAATTCAATTCTCAATAGTCATATCTAGATGCCTATACAGAGGGTTTAATCCTTTCTCCCTCCATCGACTGCCTCCTAATCTAAGACCTCAAAATTCTTAAATTACATCCTCCCTCCTTTCTCTCCACCAAGGCTTAGGATTTTTCCATGGTGGAGTCTCTGGGAAAGAGGGATTTTGTCTCGAAACCCTAGTTAGGGCCTTCCTGCGACCAGTGGACGATAAAAAATGGAAATTTTTTGATCCCCTACACTTAAAACCTTAAAACCACTTGGGAAATTAAAATAAGACACTAGATAAACTTTTCCAATCCTTAAATGGTTCATTGGGATCTGTACAGATCCGTACCACTCAGAAAATCAGTTAGAATTACAGAAAATAGTTGAATTTTATTGATTTCAATGCCAAAAATTTACAATCGATCCACACAAACCATGGTGTAAGGTTTTAAAAAATTTTCATACATTTTCCAAGCAATTCCAATTGAAAAAAGTGGTTGTGAATGTTGGGATTCAAAAGTTGCACTATGCAACATTGACAACTTTTTGCAAAAGTTGTCAATTGTAACTAAATTTGCAAAGTTTTGTGTTTTGACTCCATAGGGGACCTTAGAAGGATTAAAACAAAATTATGACCCTTCCTTATTTTCCCTAGACTATTCTAGCCTAACCTAACTAAATTTGTCCAAAATGACTAAGGTAGACAACTAGGTTTATAACATCGCCTATTGTCTCCTTGCCTTACAAATAAGACTTTATGATTGAAATTGGATCCTAGATCCAATCACTATCCCAACCCTTTATTTTTGGGTTGACTGATGTGATTGCAATAGATGAACATGAGGGTTCTCCTACACCAAGATGTATGGTAATTAGTCGTAAGGGGTCATAAGCAGTCCTATAAACCCTTATGACCCCTTAGGCCCCTTTAACATCCGTAAGATGTAGGGTAAGGGGTCCTAAGGAGTACTATGACACTTTAATATGTCCTAGGGCCCCTTATGATAGAGAGAGAGAGAGAGAGAGAGAGAGAGAGAGAGAGAGAGAGAACATTAAATATCGTAGGATAGTCTTTAGAGTTCTAAGTGGTTCTAATGTATCATAAGGGGTAATAATGGGTCATACGTGGTTCTAAAACCCTTTAGGAACCATTAAAACCCCTTAGGACACATTATGACCCATTAGGATCTCTTAGGAAACATTAGGACCTCTTAGGACCCCTTCAAATTCATTAATCATTGTAGGATGCACTAATGGGCTCTAATGTGTCCTAATCTTTCCCAAGGGATTTTAATGGGTTATAAGTGGTCTTATTAATCCTTAGGACCCATTATGACCCCTTAGCACCCATTATAGCACATTAGGACCCATTATAACCCCTTAGAACACATTAATATGCATATGACTCTTTAGAGAGAGGGAATATGAGGACCCATTATGACCCCTTAAGACCCCTCTCTCTACATCTATAGGTTTGTAAGGATTGTCAAGGGGTCCTAGGATAAATTAATGTGTTCCAAGACCCCTTTCTATACACTAATGAATGGTAAGGGGTCTTAAGGGGTCCTAAGACAAATTAATGTGTCCTAGGACCCCTTATTACCCCTTACATCCTTGTAGAACCCCTAAGATGCATGGTAAGGGGTCCTAGGACAAATTAATGTGTCATAGAACCTCTTATGACCCCTTAGGACCCTTCTCTCTACATCTTAGGGGTAGCAGGATTGTTAAGGGGTCTTAGGACACATTAATGTGTCCTAGGAACCCTTAGACTCCTTACAACCCCCTAGGACCCCTTACCATACACTAATGAATGGTAAGGGGTCCTAAGGGGTCATAATACACATTAATGTGTCCTATGACCCTTCATGACCCCTTAAAAAAATTTAAGACACCTAAGATGTATGAAAAGGGGTCCTAAGAGGTCATAAGGGATCCTAGGACACATTAATTGTAAGACACATTAATGTGTCCTAGAACCCCTTATCACGCCTTAGGATCCTTGAGGACCCCTCTCTCTAAATATTAGGGATTATAAGGGTTTTTAATGTGTCATAGGACTACTTAGACCCCTTACAACCCCTTAGGATACCATACCATATGCTAATGAATGGTAAGCGGTGCTAAGGGGTCATTACTGGTCGTAAGGGCTCTGAGGACACATTACTATGTCGTAGGACCTCTTAAGACCCTTTACAACCCCTTACAATAAGATAATGAATTGTAAGGGGTCCTAACGGGTGCTCAGGGGTCTTAAGGGGTCCTAGGACATATTATTGTGTTGTAGGACCCTTTAAGACCCCATAGTACCCCTTACCATACACTAATGTATAGTAAGGGGTCTTAAGCGGTCGTTAGGGGTCTTAAAGAGTCCTATGAAAAAATAATTTGTCTTAGAACCCCTTATGACCCCTTAGGACCCTTTATCACGCCTAAGATGTAGGGAAATGGGTCATAAGGGGTCTTGTTAGCTATTTTTCTTGTTGAATCAATATATAGCTATTCAAGCTTGACTCTAAAATTCCTAATTCCAGATTCATACATGGAAAGGGTTAATTAACAAGGATATAATCTTTCTACACTTCAAGCTCCAGAGACTCAGGAGGGTGTACCTCTTCAGACTCACTACTTCACAATGAAATTATATAGTGGATTAGGGGTTCTCACAATGATTTACTAATGTCTTTTGTTTCAACTGATGCAAAGCTTAGAAAGCCAATTCCTGATTTTAACAAAAGTAAACAACATTGTAGAAAACATGGAAAATGTGACAAGGATGTTACCCTTCTTCTCTTTGAGTTTGAAACTCAGGCAGGCTAACCTATAAGATTCAATTCTTCAATGAATCACAAACAATGTCTGTATTATTCAATATAGATTTTGAACATTCATGCTTTTAAACATGAAATGGAAAATGGTTTGATTTTAAATGATTGATGATGAAAACTACAAGACAAGAGAGGACCAGTGCCTTATCTATTGGGCAATAGAGTCAAATGAATGCACAACTCCAGAAAAACTTGCAACTCCAAACACATAGAAACCAGGTGAAATGCCTTACAAATCACTCTTCTCAATCCAATACCTGGACATCAAATTCGTATGCAAATATTGAACTCTCAGATTTTTCCTCTAAGAATTAATCTCTCCTTGCAAGAAACTCAGAGACAAACTCACAGCTACCTTATAACTGATGCATTAAAATGCCTTACAGATTAACACACAAGAATTAAAACCAGACATACAAAGACATCAATGAATATAACATAGGGATTGCATTTGTTCTTTATTTAAAAATCATCTGATTCTGTACATTTTAAGACAAAGTACTCAGAAAATAAGACTCAAGAGCCAGAATACTATCCAGCAGTGTAAAATTCAACCTCCTTGTTACAATGGAGAAAAATCCAGATACAGGAGAATGAGAAAAACAAATTCAGTCACCGACACCTGTCCTTCTCCTTCAAGAAAATATCAACAACTTCTTTCTCTAACTGAAAAAATCTGATTTGATCTGCACTCAAATGGTTTGCAAAATCAAAATCCTCATCTCAAGACCTTTCCAATGGTATATGATACTTGATGTTTTTGATAAAAATTGCCCCCGAATCACTTAAACAAACTTCCTCTTGTTAGAATACTTCAGGGATAACTGAGAGGGGGGGTGGGTGAATCAGTTGTCAGCAACTTCAAATCTTTTGTGCTTATTAATCCAGACTGATATAAATCAAATGTACATTCAAATAAAACATTACACAACACATCAATTTGGTTACGAGGAAACCAAATGGTAAAAACCCCGGTGGGAATTATTACCCACAAAGAACTATACTTGTTTATAGTAATCCATGTTAAAAGATTCTGCAACCCTGTTAGGAGTTGTTCATTGCAATGCAGTAATTATAGTGACCTGGTTAAGGGTTGGACCCTGTTAGGAGTCTTTTAGAATAACCTTGTTAGGGGTGGTGGACTCACTGTCCAAGTGGTGAAGGCTACAACCTTTTGGATATTTGATACACATTGTATCAATAAAATGGACTGTTGTATGTGACACTGCTTGTCTAATCAGTTCCTTTTTGTGTGCTGATGCTTTAGCCTCTTGTAAAGCACTGTAACAATCTTATCTATATTCTGAAAGCTTCAACTTCAATATCTATATTATCAACATATGATAAATATAGCTATGCTACTTTAACACTCTGCTCTGCTTTTCTAATCTCTGGCTTTCACAACTCTTATTATCACAAATGACCTTGTATAAATAAATAATCCAATTATGAGATCATGGGACCTGTTAGACAACTCTTCATAAAATCCTTGTCAACTCTAGTAAGCACGAAAGCATAATTACAATTGCGCAAGTCAATGCTGAACAGACGCGTCGCTTCACTAAGTCAGCCTTACCAAATTAATCATAACTTTGTAATTTTCTTGAAATACATTTAGCACCTTTGGATTAATATCAAAAACTCATAAATAAACATGAATATACACACGCATATCCTGAAGATAGGCACAACTCATTAACCATGTTATATATGTCGGCCTTAAATTGTTAGTCCTTTAGAACTGTAACCGTCACCAATAGAATTACATATCTTTACTGAAACTTCATATCTGAGTCTATGTGTATGAACATAGCATAATAAACATGTCAAAAACATGTATCTAGCCATGCAAGTCTTCATATCATCATATGGATAAGTAAATATAGAATTACTGCTATGTATTATATGTTGTCATCAATGACAAACATACAATCAATCAACTGTTTAGAATCAAATCTCCAACAATCTCCCCCTTTGGCATTGATGGCAACATATGATAAAAAAAATCTTCTATTCATGGTGTCTTCTTTCTTTTACAATCTTCTCAATATCCTCATCAAAGATTCATCTACAGTGTTGTAGTTGTATGGACTATGGTTTATATGTATACTCCCCCAGAGTATAAGCTCCTTGTATGTGTTCCTTGTTTTCTCCTTGTATGTGTTCCTTGTTTTTAGTACATACTCCCCCATTGACATTAATGGAAAAGGGTGCCATAAACCATTAGGCACAGGTACTACTCCAGAAGTAGAGTAGTCAACCATTCATTAGTCACATAGGACTGATGTACTTGCTACTTTCTTTAATCAGACTTAGGAGAGGGAATGACTCCCAACTTCTCCCTTAGATACTCAAAAGTATCCTTTGCTAAAGGCTTCGTGAAAATGTCTGCCAATTGATCTTTTGTGCTTACATAGTCCAATTTCGCTAACTTGTCTGCAACTTTTTCTCTCAAAAAATGATACTTGATCTCTATGTGTTTTGTCTTTGCGTGCATCACAGGGTTCTTAGACATGTTAATAGTACTAGTGTTATCACAATTAATAGTAATAGGATAATCAACCTAAATACCAAAGTTTTTAACCTGATATCCAAACAATTGTTGTACAATTCAGTGCTGTTGCAACATATTCTGCCTCTGCCGTTGACTGAGAAATACAATTTTGCTTCTTTCTTGTCCAAGATACCAATCTTTCTCCAAGAAATACTGCTCCTCCTGAAGTTCTCTTTCTGTCATCAATACAACCTGCCCAATCTGCATTAGTATACACATGAAGTTGTATATTCTCTAATTTAGGATACCATAAACCATAGTCTATAATTCCCTTAAGATATTTGAATATCCTCTTGATTGCCATTAGGTGATTATGCTTAGGTTCAGCTGCAAATCTTCCAATAATGCCAACTACATTAGAGATGTCAGGTCTTGATTGACTTAGATAAATAAGGTTTCCAATCATAGATTTGTACAATGTTTTATCAACTGTTGTGGAGTCATCATCTTTTTAAAGTTTACTTCCCGTGATCATAGGAGTGCAAACTGGCTTACAATCCTCCATCTTGAAAGTTTTCAATATGTCCTTCACATATTTTGACTGATTTATGAATATTCCTTTATCTATTTGTTTTACATTCAGTCCTAAAAAGTATTTTATAGGACCAATCATGCTCATTTCAAATTCATTATGCATTTCTTTTGCAAATGTTGTACCAAGCTTGTCATTTCCTCCAAAGATAATATCATCAACAAATATGGCAACTAATAGTAATCCGTCAGGTGTTTCTCTTGTGAACAAGTTGCAATCTGTTGCTCCTTTCTTGAATCCGATCTTGGTGAGATAACCATCTAGTCTCTCATACCAAGCTCTTGGGGCCTGCTTTAGTCCATAGAGTTCTTTCTTCAGTTTGCATACCATATCTGGTCTAACTAAGAGGTTAAATCCTTCAAGCTATTCTATGTAGACTTCTTCTTTTAAGTCACCATTCAAAAAGGCTGATTTAACATCCATTTGATAAACTTTAAATTCTTTTACTGTTGCATATGCTAAAAACAATTTTATGGCTTCCAGTTTGCTCACAGGTTCAAATGTATCAGTGTAGTCTATTCCTTCTCTCTGCGCATATCCTTTACATACTAATCTTGCTTTGTTTCTTATTACTGTACCTTCTTCATTCATTTTGTTTCTGAAAATCCATTTTGATCCAATCACATTTTTATCACTTGGTCTAGGAACCAATTCCCATGTGTCATTCTTGATTATCTGATCTAGTTCTTCTTTCATTGCATTTTTCCAATCAGAATCATTACAAGAATTTTCAACACTTAGAGGTTCAATCTGTGAAAGTAAACATACCTCTTCATCCATTGTTAAATTATTTTCTTTTGATGTGGTCAAAACACTGCTGCTCTGATCTCCAATGATATCATTTTTAGAGTGGTATCTGGTTGTAAACTTAGGAACCTTAGGTGTGACTTCTTCCTTTGTAATCTGTTGTTCTTCATTGCTTGAATTAGGGTCATTGCATGTGACATCAATGAAATCAAAAATTTCTTCAATCATAGTATCTTTACTGTTAGGTCTTGGTTCTTCTTCAATCAAAGGTGCACATTCATAGTACCTCTCTTGAATCATAAACTTTTCATCAATCTTAACATGCATGCTTTCAATTATCT
>MU227527.1:4722683-4773515 GCA_018584345.1 Thuja plicata | reverse complement strand
AAGGTCTTTCAGAGATGGAATATCAACTTCTTGTGTAGCAATCTCAAAGATCTCAAAGCCAACACATTGTAGATGTGTAATCATTTTGTTCTTCCAATCTAGATAGTTCTCTCCATCAAACTTAGGAATCTCTTTTCTAAAGTATGCCATCTGATCTACCTTAAGCTATTAGGCTTTCTCTCCAAGGTACTTGGCTCTGATACCAATTGTTAGAATACTTCAGGGATAACTGAGAGGGGGGGGGGTTGAATCAGTTATCAACAAATTTAAATATTTTGTACTTATTAATCTAGACTGATATAAATTAAATGCACATTCAGATAACACATTACACAACACATCAATTTGGTTACGGGGAAACCAAATGGTAAAAACCTCGGTGGGAATTATTACCCACAAAGAACTATACTTGTTTATAGTAATCCCTGTTAAAAGATTCTGCAACCCTATTAGGAGTTGTTCATTACAATGTAGTAAGTATAGTGACCTAGTTAAGGGTCAAAACCTGTTAGGAGTCTTTTATAATAACCTTGTTAGGGGTGGTGGACTCACTATCCAAGGACTCACTGTCCAAGTGGTGAAGGCTACAACCTTCTGGATATTTGATACACACTGTATCAACAAGATGAACTGTTGTATGTGACACTGCTTGTCTAATTAGTTAATTTTTGTGCGCTGATGCTTTAGCCTCTTGTAAAGCATTGTAACAATCTTATCTGTATTCTAAAATATTCAACTTCAATATCTATATTATCAACATATGATAAATATAGCTATGCTGCTTTAACACTCTGCTCTGCTTTTCTAATCTCTGGCTTTCGCAACTCTTCTTATCACAAATGACCTTGTATAAATACATACTCTAATTATGAGATCATGGGACCTGTTAGACAACTCTTCATAACATCCTTGTTATCTCTACTAAGCATGCAATCATAATTACAACTGCACAAGTCAATGCTGAATAGACGCGTCGCTTCACTAAGTCGGCCTTACCAAATTAATCATAACTTTGTAATCTTCTTGAAATATGTTTAGCGCCTTTGGATTAATATCAAAAACTCAAATAAAAATGAATATACACACGCATATCCTGAAGATAGGCACAACTCATTAACCATGTTATATACGTCAGCCTTAAATCGTTATTCCTCCAGAACTGTAACCGTCACCAACAGAATTACATATCTTTACTGAAACTTCATATTTGAGTCTATGTGTATGAACATAGCATAATAAACATGTCAAAAACATGTATCTATCCATGCAAGTCTTCATGTCATCATATGGATAAGTACATACAGAAGTACTGTTGTGTATTATATGTTGTCATCAATGACAAACATACAATCAATCAACTGTTCAGAAACAAATCTCGAACACCTCTCCCATGAAAAATTTATGAATATTCTGACTATCTTGAAATATTTGAATTTACATTTCTTTTCAATAGTTAGACTATTGAATTGAAATGACATTTCATTTTAATATTCTACACATATAATCTCTATTTTACATTTATTTTTCCTTTTATTGCCTTTATTCTCCAGAATGCACCAGATTTGGACACTTGACATGGTTTGATTCATTTCTCTAAATTGGCTTTGCACTCACCTTCTAACCCTGGTTCCTTTTGGAGACTTGGAGACTACTTAGTCTTTAAGTCTCCAGGAGATTTCCTTGACCATGGTTAAATCTAGAGACTTGGAGACAAGCCTTAGTCTCTAAGTCTCTAAATAGACTTAGACTTAACCACACCTTGACCATGCTTTGACCATAGTTACCTTAGTACAGTGTATCTCCAAGTCTTTGAAATATTTCATTAACCATGATTAGATCTAGATACTTGGAGACAAGTCTTAGTCTCTAAATCTCTGAATAGGCTTAACTCGACCACCTCTTAACCACACTCTAACCATAGTTATCATTTTCTCAATGCTTCTAAGTCTCTGAAAGACCTTCTTAACCCTGAGTTTGATCTGGAGACTTGGAGACTACTTTAGTCTCTAAGTATCTGAATGATTTTGTTAACACTGATTAGATCCAGAGACTTGGAGACTACTTGATCTGGAGACTTGGGGACTATTCGATCTGGAGACTTGGAGACTACTTGAACTAGAGACTTTGAGACTACTTGATCTGGAGACTTGGAGACTATTCAATCTAGAGACTTGGAGACTACTTTAGTCTCTAATTCCATGAAATATTTTCTTAACTATGATTTGATCCGGAGACTTGGAGACTACTTTAGTCTCTAAGTCTCTGAAAGATTTTCTTGACCATGATTAGATCAGGAGACTTGGAGACTACTTTAGTCTCTAAGTCTCTGAAAGATTTTGTTAACCATGATTCGATCTGGAGACTTGGAGACTACTTTAGTCTCTAATTATATGAATAAGCTTAACTCATTTTGAGCTCAAAATAATGGGGCCCACAACTTCCTTCAATCCTCTAGCCAAGGGGCTCGCCAATGAGCCTCTTGGCTCTTTCTTCATTTTACTAAGTGAGTGTTGGAGTACTTAAACACTTTAGAAAACCAATTTCCAGCCAATGTGGGATAATACCATTTTCACTTGCCTCCCTTTTCAAACCTTGTATGCTTTCAAATCTCATGCCAAACTCTCCACTATTTACTGCGCAGATGCTTGGTGGATGCCTACGCAGCCTTTGAATTTACAATTTCTTCTTATTTTATTAGCAACTTCTCATGTTCAAAATTCTTGCTTAGCATGTCTAGTCTGCTCCCTTCTATTGTATTTTCTATTTGTTGTTTGCTATGAATTATGTGTTGCCTCTCCATATTGTAATGGCACTGAATCCTCTTCCACATTTTCATTTGTACCCTGAGAAGACCTCTCATTATTCAAAGAACTTTAATTAAAAAATAAATGACTGTGCAGGTGTTTTTGTTGTTGCTGGGTCAGTTTTTGGCTTGCTGCCACGTCAAAAATGGTCCAAACCATGTCAAAAATACTCCCATGGCATGAGAATTGCATTGGGAAAGATCATAGATGAAGAAATGACCATTTTCAACCCGTAAACCTTCTTAAAATCTGTCTGCAGCCTCAAAAACGTGATTGGTATTCACTTTTAGTTCCAAAATGCACTGTTAATTAGAAAATCTTAAAAGCCCTCTTCAATGTTTACTTATTTCATAAACCAAACAATGCGCTATCATTCATTTGTTCTCCATTGCATAGCTTGAAATTTGACAATACTCTTGTAATCGAGTAGATATGGTGACTTGTAGCCAGCAAACAAAACATTTGGTTCTCTGTGTAATTGCATGCAAAGAATGTTATCAATTGTATGGTCTTCACTCTGGCATTTAAATAATTAAGCTCTTTATTAAAGTCATTAGTTGCCAAGTTGAATGCTTGCATTGGAGTAGAACATTATCAAACGCTGGCGCCCTTATTTTCACTGTGTGGGATTCTGTTTAATTTCTCTCAAATGCCAAATGCATTCAACGTATTTAGCAGGGTCTTTTTTATTCTCAATCAATTCCCTTCCCGTCATGCTTGCACATGCTATTGGCTTTGAAGTACCACATGAGGCACTTTATGTTCTCATATAGATTATTATTTAAATTGACAATTGATTTAAAATAATAATAATGTACCTTAAAATCATGTAAGACGATTATTGAACTTTAATAAACCATGCTATATAGTTCGAGCATTGCTACTTCTGAAAACCATTTTCATCCTCAATTTATCAAAGTGTAGTCTTCAGTGCATTCGGATCCCAAGATATTGAAATGATGGTCATTACAATCAATTTTTAACAATTGTGCAAACTGACCTCATAGATGTCATCTAGCCTCTAGAACTGGCCTTAAAAACTGACCAAAAGACTTCCCAGGGCTCTCAAATCCAGGAGAAATGAAGTATTTGATGTTTACCACCATCCTTAAAAAACATATCTTTATGACACTTCCTAAGGTGAGATATTTTAATCTCCTAAGTTGACCACTTTCTCAAATCTGCAAATGCACTTATCAAAATTCATGAAAATGACCCTCAGAATCACTTCTACAAAGTTATCAAACCACATCCTGAGACTCCACCACCGATCCAAGTAGAAAATTTACATGCAAAGATAATGGTCCCATGATTAGTTCTTGAAAACAAAGTTCAGGTAAAAAGTTACCAGTCTATGAAAGTGACCATTCTGTAAACTTTATTCTGTTGAACATTGTCAATCTGCACAAACTGTCTTTAAAATTGAATTCATAAACCCACCAAGAAGAACCCTCACAATATGAACCTCTGAACATGGATTAACCTTCACATAAGGAATGAAAAAATTCAACTAACCTTCTAAAATGATGAATTGATCAACCGGTATTGCATCTCAAAGTCAGCCTTTTAACAACTTTTAAAACTTAAAGCACAGTGAAATACAGAAACTAGATTTGGAATCAAGCGAGCAAAGTGGTCAACTGGATTGGCCAAGGTCTAAGAATTTTTGAGGAAGTACATTCTCAGGTTAACTATGTAGGAGAACTTTTAGTTCATTAAAAACTTGAACTAAGATACAACTTGCAGGACCTCAAAGTAGGCAATTTCATAATTCTGCATTCTGGGCAAAACGAAGAAACT
Source organism: Thuja plicata (assembly GCA_018584345.1). Classification (NCBI taxonomy): domain Eukaryota; kingdom Viridiplantae; phylum Streptophyta; class Pinopsida; order Cupressales; family Cupressaceae; genus Thuja; species Thuja plicata. The sequence goes on along the minus strand of MU227527.1, from coordinate 4,768,911 downwards.
AGACAATTCTGCAAGACCAACTTTGGGGAATCCAAAAGCTTATCAAATGGATTTGAAACATAGGCTCTATGATATACATTTTAAACATTCCCAAAGTGGTTACCTATGAAACATAAAAGGATGCAAGTTATTCAGATGCAAACAGAGCATGTTACAACAAAATGACACCTAAACAACAAATGCATAATGGACAAGTGCTCAAAACAAGACATCACAAACTAAATCAAAATTTGAAAAGGACAACCTGGGATGTCTTCATATGCCAAAACAAGAGTGATGAACACCTGATATGCATGGTAATCTTCAAAATTCTATTCGGGCAGATAAGCTCAAAAAGAACTTATAGGGGTCAAAAAGCAAAGCACTAATAAGACACTCAAAAAACCTTGTTGTATTTTTGAGTACCAATAGTGGATCTGACTATGGATGCGTGCCCCATGCAGGCATGCAGAGAAATTTTAGAATCTCATGGTAGAAGTAGACCAGTCACAAAATCAAATCAGATTTTCTTTTCTCTCTTATTTCTCCTTTCTCTTGAATCTCTTCTCTCTTTCAAAACTGGAAACCCTTTATTGAAAGAAAACACACCACACAACTGAAAGGAAAGTAAAGGAACTATACAAGCATGGAAATTTACAAAAGCCCCAAAGCCCCAAAATTGGAATAAACTCTTACCTCTGTCAAACATATGATTCTCATCTCCATAAATCAAAGGTAAGCTGAAACTATTGCTTTCATGTGTCTGATCAAAAACACTTCTATTCACCTTCAACACATCAAACAAAAGGCAATCAACAAAATCATCATCACTTGGCAAAGCAAAGTCACCAGATCACTGTGAATGTTGACCATTGCGTGACATCAAAACATCACACTCTTCACTACCACTGACTTGCTGGAAGAAGAAACATTCCAGCTCACTCTCATGGTAGGAAACATTCATAGACTGGACATTAGTTTGCACGAAAGAACAAGCTTCTTCTACATCAGCACTTTGCAAACTAAAATAGAATGTCTCAAAACAAAAAATTGATAGCATAACACCAGAGATAACTTGCTAATCCATACTTCTATCAACATATTTTAAACATGGGAAAACATTGTCAATTAATGGTTTTTTAATCACTTGCAAATCTGAAAAAACACATTCATATTTGTCACTTTCTTCAGCATCATGGCATATATAAGAATCACGGACACTAGACTTATAAAAATTTGAATCCATCACAGCACATACATCTTTATGCTCATCATATATGACAACATCAAATTTCTCACAATCATATGTGCTTTCAACTTGCATATTATATGCCTCAAAAGTAGAAGGAAACTCAACATATGTTTCACATTCCATGCCCTCACTGATATCCTCTTTATCAAAACATATATCCATTGGGCATGAAATTCTAGAGTCATATTGAGAAGCATACCTCTGAAAATCAGCATCTAAGAGTTCTAAAATTTTCTCACTACTTAGTAAGCATTGGACTTCATAATGAATTTCTTTGTCCTCTTTCTCAATGTTGCAAACTTATTCCTCACTAGAAACAAGAATCGAGACTTCTTGAATTGTATTTTTTTGTGCAAAGGAATAACTAAAACAACTTACATCTGCATTTTTATCATCCTCTTGCTATTCACACAAAAAGTTTTCAAACTGAAACAAGAAATTTGCACTGTTATGCTGAGAAAAGGAAAAATCTACAAACTCAATGGAGTCATTTTCAGTTATAAAATCATCTTCATCATCTTGTTGTTCATAGATTTAATTATCAACATCATAATCAATACATTCAGCATAAGTAGACTCAACATCATCTACATAACTAGATTCATATTCAGCATCCTCAACATTTTCAAATTCTGATTTCTCAATCGAATCTATCCATTCTATGATATGTTTAATTGCTTCTTCTCTAAGGGATGCAGACCAACTAACTGATTCAGGCATACTAAGCTCTAGGAACATTTCAACATATGTGGACTCTTTAAAATCAACACCCATTGGAAGCTCATTATAAGCTTCACTAAACTTTTCATAAAACAAAAGTGTTGATTCTTCTTTTTTCTCTCCTATCTTACATCTTAAAATCAACATGAATTTCTATTGGATCTTTTGGTTTATCAATGAAATATCCTTTTCTATATTAACATTTTCAAGATCTTTCTCATAAACATTAGATTTAGAAAATATATCTTGACCCATGAAGGGCTGAATTTCCATTTTAACCACTTATTTAATCAACACATCATATTCTGTCACAAAAATTTCTATCTAACTTTATGCAACCATTAACTTCACATAACCATAACATAATTCTAATTTTTAAAGCTAAAACTTCAACCAAGAAGCATGACACACTTCAAAGCTATTTTTCCCTTTTTCTTAGTGACTTGTTCACTTTATAAGGGGATTTTTATTTCTTGTAAAAACAAAAGATTACCTAGACAAAAATGTGCAGCTGCTATTCTTTCCCTTTCTTTACTGGAAACGCGATAAATTTAGAGCCTCCTTTGTAATTCCATTTGGTTCTTCTTTTGTAGAGTCGCCACCTCCTTGTAGAGGACACATATCAAACAACAAGAGCTATTTGGAAATCACTTTTAATTCTGGAAACTCATTCCAACCAGCAAAGTCACATAGTCATTTTTCAAATTGCTACAAATAAAAACACCTCCAGGATGTTCACACACATAAATCTGAAACAAATTTCAGATTCTACTTTTCAACTCTCTTTCTTAAAATCAGATTCAGATATTGATTTAGCGAAGCAAGGAAACAAACATCTTAAACTTACTGATCTTAAACATCAAATAACAACTGATAATCAAAAATTACACTGGCACAAAACAACCAGGATTCTCCAAGTTCAAACAGAGTTGCTACCCATATTAAGTATGGGATTAAAATTCACAAACTGATCAAGAAATGGACAATAGACAATTAGTCATTACATACTTTACAAAAATCCACTTCTTTCCAACAAATTCGCCATTTTGTTAGCGCGACTCAGATGGGAAAACTCGATCTAAAATTTGATTTAACTTTTAAAATAATACTAGGGATTTTCTAAATAGCACAACAAGACTATTTCATCTTTATCCCCATCAGAGTCACCATTTTGTTAGTTCTTTTTATTATTGAATTAATATATAGCTATTCAAGCTTAACTCTTAGATTCCCAATTCCAGATCCATACAGGGAAAAGGCTAATTAACGAGGGTATAATCCTTCTACACTTTGAGCTCCACAGACTCGGGTGGGTGTACCTCTTCAGACTCACCGCTTCAAAATGAAATCCTACAGTGGATTAGGGGTTCTCACAATGATTTACTAATGTCTTTTACTGCAAATGATGTAGAGCTTAGAAAGCCAATTCATGATTTTAACAAAAGTAAACAACATTGTAGAAAAAATGGAAAATGTGACAAGTATGTTCACCCTTCTTCTCTTTGAGTTTTAAACTCAGGCAAGCTAACCTATAAGATTCAATTCTTCAATGAATCATAAACAATGTTTGTATTATTCAATACAGATTCTGAACATTCATGCTTTTAAATAGGAAATGGAAAATGGTTTGATTTTAAATGATTGATGATGAAAACTGCAAGACAAGCAAGGACCAGTGCCTTATCTATTGGGAAATAGACTCAAATGAATACACAACTCCATAAAACCCTCTAACTCAAAACACACAGAAACCAAGTGAAATGCCTTACAAATCACTCTTCTCAATCCAATACTCGGACATCAAATTCGTATGCAAATATTGAACTCTTAGATTTTGCCTCTAAGAATTAATCTCTCCTTGAAAGAAACTCAGAGATAAACTCACAACTACCTTATAAGTGGTGCATTAAAATGCCTTACAAATTAATACACAAGAATTAAAACCAGACATACAAAGACATCAACGAATAAAGCATAGGGATTCCTTTTTGTCTTTATTGAAAAATCATTTGATTCTGTACATTTTAAGACAAAGTACTTAGAAAATAAGACTCAAGAGCCAGAATACTGCCCAATAGTGTAAAATTCAAACTCCTTGTTACAATGGAGAAAAATCCAGATACAGGAGAATGGGAAAAAAAATTTAGTCACTGACACCTGTCCTTCTCCTTCAAGAAAATATGTACAACTTCTTCTTTCCCTAACTGCAAAAATCTGATTTGATCTACACTCAAATGGTTTTTAAAATCATAATCCTCATCTCAAGACCTTTCCAATGGTATATGATACTTGATGTTTTTGATAAAAATTGCCACTGAATCACTTAAACAAACTTCCTCTCATGTGCAAAATTTATGAATATTTTGAATATCTTGAAATATTTGAATTTACATGTCTTTTCAATAGTTAGACTATTGAATTGAAATGACATTTCATTTTGATATTCTGCACATACTATCTCTATTTTGCATTGATTTTTCCTTTTATTGCTTTTATTCTCTAGAATGCACCAGATTTGGACACTTGGAATTCTCTAATTCGCTGCTTTAAAATGGCTTTGCACTCACCTTCTAACCCTAGTTCCTTTTTGAGACTTGGAGACTACTTAGTCTTTAAGTCTCTAAGAGATTTCCTTGACCATGGTTAGATCTAGAGACTTGGAGACAAGCCTCAGTCTCTAAGTCTCTGAATAGACTTAGAATTAACCACGCCTTGACAATGATTTGACCATAGTTACCTTTGCACAATGTATCTCCAAGTCTTTGAAAGATTTCACTACCCATGGTTAGATCTAGAGACTTGGAGACAAGCCTTAGTCTCTAAGTCTCTGAATAGGCTTTACTCAACCACCTCTTAACCACACTCTAACCTTGGTTATCATTTTCTCAATGTCTCTAAGTCTCTGAAAGACATTCTTAACCCTGAGTTCAATCTAGAAACTTGGAGACTACTTTAGTCTCTAAGTCTCTCAATGATTTTGTTAACACTGATTAGATCTAGAGACTTGGAGGCTACTTGATCTGGAGACTTGGAGACTATTTGATCTAGAGACTTGGAAACTACTTGATCTGGAGACTTGGAGACTATTTGATCTGGAGACTTGGAGACTACTTTAGTCTCTAAGTCTTTGAAAGATTTTCTTAACCATGATTCGATCTGGAGACTTGGAGACTACTTTAGTCTCTAAGTCATTGAAATCTTTTCTCGACCATGATTAGATCTGGAGACTTGGAGACTACTTTAGTCTCTAAGTCTCTGAAAGATTTTGTTAACCATGATTCAATCTGGAGACTTGGAGACTACTTTAGTCTCTAATTCTTTGAATAAGCTTAACGCATTCTGATCTGAAAATAATGGGGTCCATAACTTCCTTCAATCCTCTAGCCAAGGGGCCCACCAATGAGCCTCTTGGCTCTTTCTTCATTTTACTAAGTGAGTGTTGGAGTACTTAAACACTTTAAAAAACCAATTTCCAGCTAATGTAGGATAATACCATTTACACTTACCTCCCTTTTCACACCTTTTATGCTTTCAAATATCATGCCAAACTCTCCACTATTTGCTGAGCAGATGTTTGGTGGATGCCTACGCAGCCTTTGAATTTACAATTTCTTCTTATTTTATGAGCAGCTTCTCATATTCAAAATTCTTGCCCAGCATGTCTAGTCCACTCCCTTCTATTGCATTTTCTATTTGTTGTTTGCAATGAATGATGTGTTGCCTCTCCATAATGTTGTGGTGCTAAATCCTCTTCCACATTTTCATTTGTAGCCTAAGCAAACCTCTCATTATTCAAAAAACATTAATTAAAACATAAATGACTGTACAAGTGTTTTTGTTGTTGCTGGGTCATTTTCTAGCCTGTTGCCACTTCAAAAATGGTCCAAACTGTTAGCTCTTTTTCTTGCACCACAACCTTAAAATAATAGTATAGTGATTATACTTGAATGCAAACTCCCTTTTGAAAAGAGAAAGGCTAATTGATGAGGTATTTGATAACACTGGGGATACCTATTATCACCTCCTTCGTTTTTGAGTTCCACAGACTCAGGCAGGTATTACCTATTAAAATATTGTTGATTCTTTAGCCTATGTATTTGGTGGACTAATTCATTCACTAGTTACTTACTTCAAACCTCACTATAATAACTTGTAAAGTACCTTGGAGATTGCAATAATTAGTTTGAAACAGAGTACTACAAGCCAGGCTATGGTCTTAATAACATAAACCAATGAGACAAGGACTTTCATCCTTCTTCCTTTTACTTTAGGAGGGGCAACCTAATGATTTATTCTTTAAGAAATCAACAAACTTCAACTATAATCACTTGTGAGTACTATTGATTTTACACATATATTCTGAAAGTAATTGATTTTGAATAGTATTGAATATTTGGATGATGATGGATTACCAAACAAGCTCCTAGACCAGTGTCTATCCTTGGGCTTATAGAATCAATGAATAAAAATCCACAGAAATATAAAAATAGAATACTGTAAGATGCCTTACAACCTACATGCAACTCAAATAAGATGCCTTGCAAACTATCCTGTCACTTCTACAAGATTGTATCAAATCGTTAGATATAAAAGAGAATACAAAATAAGTAAAGAGACAACAATATAGAGTAAAGTTGCACTATATTTTATTCATATATTTCTTCTTTAGTACATAAAAAGCTCAAAAAGCTATAAGACACAGACTGCAATTTAGAAAGTCTGGTTTGTCAATATATTTCATCTCTCTTAACTATTACAATTTTGATCTATTTATAGGTCCTTAACCATCTTGGAATCCTTAAAGTTAGGATGCAACAAGCTTCAGATAGTTTAAGGAACCTAACCCTAAAAGTATAGAAAAAGACAAGAAATGAGAATGTCAAGCAGTGGGAAGACAAAAATAGGGGAAGAAATATGATCTTCTTTGTTTTTATCTAGATTTTGGCACCTTTGTCTGACAATGTTTAGGATAGCATCAAATATTTATACTAAGATCAAGTGAATACCATTTCAGGCTAACCTACACTTTTCTTTGATAATAACTAACCTCCCTGTGCTCAATGGTCAGGCGCCAAGTGTTCCTCTTTACTCTTCATCCAGGATCTCCTCCTCTATTACCATAGGCTTCTTCTTCTTTGGTTTGGTCATCAAGTCCCAAGCTAACACCTCATCTTCTGTAGGCCATTTAAAACTCTATATACTCTACAATTGTCCCTTCTATCTCTCCCATCTGACATCAATGATGCTCTTGACATCAATTAGAAACTTGTTTGTGTTAGTCTCTGCCTTAAATGCCTTATCCAAAATCTTATTAAAACCATCTAAATCTAGATCAAATTCTATAACAATTGCCTCATTACTTGGCATTCTCCTTTCAAACTCATTCCTCAAGGCCTCCAAGGCCTTAACCTGATCATCTTCTCCTTTCAAAGGAGGAACAAACCTATTAAAATCTGGTGAAAATAGGCTTATCTTAGCCTCTATTTGATTGAGTTTACCTTTGAAGAAATATAAAGATACATTTACCTTTTTTTTTTATCTCATCTTCCACCTCTATCACAATCTTTGGTAAATCTAATGTGTGTTGCTACAAAGAGGCAAGTTTCTCAAATAATTTCACCCTAGGAGACCAAGTGACAAAATAAGGGTTCAAAATAGCAATATACCTTATTACTTCAACATGTAAGATGGGTAATTTGTTATAAGCATTTAGGATGATATTTGTTTTATCTTTTAGTATATCTATCCTATGCTAAAGTATGCTTCTTAACGCACTAATGACCACCTCATTATTTTTTTGGCCATATCGTCAGTTTCAACAACTTCCTTTGTTTCAACTTTCTCCTCTATCTGAAAAGGCCGCACTGAGGGCACATATACCACTTCGGATTTCACTTGTAATTTCCTATTAATCTCAGCAATTATCATGTCCTATTGATGTATCTTTATATGACATAATTCCCTATCCTTTGCTAGGGCACTAGCCTCCTCAATTAAAATACCACACTTTTCAGACAACTGCTTTGTCTTATCCTCATTTAAGTGTGCCCAATGTGTCATGATCTAGGAAATCTCAAGATCTCTAGTTCTCTGTATCGTCCACACCATTTGATTCCCAACCACGCTCTCCTGAATATTTACAAGTTGAGGCTTCTGGTCTTTTGGACATATGTTCCACATGGCAAATGCTTGTGATTTTGGACTTTATCCAAACCCTTTGATCATGTCTCCCATCTGGATCTCACTTGCCATCTTAAGATCTGGTTGTTTTCTAATTTGATGTATTATGAATGCTAAGGCTAAATCCCAGCCCTCAACAAGCAAAATTCTGCTGTTCAAAACCATCTTTCTAGCCTCATTTGGAGAGACATCTTCACTGTCAAGATCATAGGCTTGCAGAGCTAGAAGATCCTCATTTTTCACTGGCTCTTCACTATCTAACTTTAGCTGTTCTCTGATTTTCTCCTTTTTATGCCATCTTAGGAAATCTTTAAACTCATTAGTTTTTATAAAATTGTCATCACTCAAAAAATGTTGTTGGTGAAGTAGCCTCTCATCAATACATGCACTAAGAGGAAATTCTATGTTCTCTTCTACTTCTTGTTGTTGTCTCTTTCCTTTTCTAATTTCTTTTCTCAAATTGTGGTCATACAATCTGTTTCCAAGAATAAGAGCACTTATCCTATCTCCCTTCTTCTCTTTTCTTAAACAAGATGTTTGACCAAGGTCAACCTTTTGCCTTTTGGTGGTAGGCTCCTCTATATCAACAGGTCGGGCAACCTCAGTCAAGTCTATGACATGCCCCTATTCTCCCTGTATCTGAGCTGCCTCTATAACATTCTATTGGGTTTGATCAATTTGAGGTGGATGGGCATATTCTCCATCACTCTCACTCTCATACTTAGACTTTGAATATTCAGATTCTTTTCCCCCTTTTTTAACATCTAGAACTTTGTCTAATTGCTCATAGAGTGTTTAAAATTTATCTATCATAGCTTTTTCGATTTTATGAAAATAGGGTAGGTCAGGGTAAAAAACTCCAAATGATAATCCATTCCTTTTTATTTGTTTCTCCAAATTTAGTAACTCCTGAATTCTTTCTCTCCTAGTTCTTACCTCATCTTCGTCAAGGATATTACTTGTAGCATCCTCCTTCCCACAAAAACCATGTACATTTGTGTTTGGTATGGTAGGAGTTAGGAGCTTCCTAGCTCCTGCAATAAATCCTTTTGGATCAATGTATCTATATAATGCTACTCCCATCTTGTATATTTCTCACCATGTGCTCACTATATCAATAGCACCCTTACCAATTGTTAACTAAATTTTTTTGAATTGCCTCGGGGTTAATGTCCCCTGCCTATGTGGTGCAAAGTGCTCATTATCTATCAACAATAGCTGCCAAAAGAACTCTATAGTTGTAATTCTTGATGGCACATGATAAGGTAAGACATGAGGAGGATGTGTGCATCCATATACCCTAATCATAGTAAAATTCTCTTCTAAAAATAAGTCTCCCCAGTTGCTGTCACCCTCCCATTTATCAACATACTCACAGGGTCTCAGCAACTGCAACACCTTCACTAGGAGTCTATTCTTGCTAATACCCATACTCTACATCAAGGGATATACAATCCAGTTCTCAAATCCACAAAAATCACAGTGCTTGGATGCATAATTCCATATCCTAATGCAAAATTGAATAGGATTGGTCTGGTCCTGAAAGATCCTCTAAGGGTTCAAGTTGTTGACATTAATGATACCATAATTGAAATGCAGCACCAAATGCATCAGGATAGAATAATGTAAAAACCTAGGATCTTTTTCCTTAGGATTCTTCTCCTTCTTCTGCATAGCTATAAACCCCTCATGCATTTTATTAATGATGTACTGTATATAGTCATAACTAGTACTAGAATGCACATCTTGCAAATCTAATACCATCATTAAAATTCCAGAATTTATCTTCTCAGCTCCTCCATCTATACCCAACACTCTACACAAAGCATAAGCAATGTACTTGATATAAAAATGTAAATCTTTGAAATAGTAGGGTGCAATCCCTGGTATAGGGGTAATATGGTTTCTAACTTCCTTAAGAATGTGTTTTTGCAATTGGTTTCTAGCAACCCCAGGCTGTAACCTATACCTTTATTTTTTCTTGGTAATATTAATCTTGGTGGAAATGGTACTATATAAACCAAAGGCTTGCATGAATGAATTCCTATTCAAAATCAACAATGTAGTACCATCATTCTTTTTAATTGTCCTAGATAGAGAATCATAATGGCTTGCAAGACCTAGAAACAAGTCTACATCTACATAGACATCAGGGACAATTAACCTAGCCAAACCACTAGTCCAAGGGTTTGATATTGGGATGGCTTTATCAGAATTATTATAAAAATAGATGTATAGAGAAAAACCTGTAGAACCTAGAGTACGGGCATCTTTGATTTCACAGTACTCATCTGCCAATAAGTTGGCATTTGCCCTCTTATTCTATGTAGACCCAGGAAATAACTTCAAAAATTGATCAGAGAAATTACTCTTTCCCTTAGCATCATCACTCTTCCCACTAGTAGAAGTCACACTGACTTCTTCACTCATCTTGCTCTATTTTCACCTTCTCTTTCACCGATATTGAGACAAATCTTGTCTTAGGACTCCTTACTCTTCTCTGTGCACTGCAAACAAATCAAGAACTTTGAAAACCGGAGAATTACCCTGAAATTTATCAATTTTTTCTTTATGGATACAGAAAACCTAGCAATTCTTTGCTCTAAAATTTTGGATGCATGATGAATGAAAATGAACCTACGATCATCTCTTTATGGTAACTTTTCAAAAGTACTCAGCTCATCATTGAAGAGACAATCAATTTTTCCTTCAAGTTAACATGCTATGGAATTAATTGAAATCCTAGTTGTAGCTCATGAATGTGACAGGAAATCAAATTCATATGAGTGTGTTTTCAGAAAAACCCCTATAAATTTGAACAAAATGACATATCTTCATATGATTGGTTCTTCACTAGACATTTCAACTAGCTTTTTCACAGTAATTAATCTCCTGGATTTTCATTGGACAATGAATCTCTATGTTGTCATGTTAGCAACTGCCACCTTTTATCACTTTTCATATTTAGTGACCACGTGAGAATGCATTATCTCTTTGTCGTTGATCAAATCTCTTAACTCTCAATTTTTCTGGAGATCTAGCAACAATATGCTTTTCTTCACTTAGCTTAACCATGATTAACTTTTGGCGATCAAGCGACTGAATAAATCTAAGTTGCCAGATCAAATGCCAAACTCAGAGTTTATTCAGAGACCCCATGACCAAGGTTACTTTTCATCTTTTAAACAATTATCTCTAAGTCTCTGAATGTTTATTTCACTTTACGAGACCCTGTGACTAACCTTTGTTCCCCAATCGCTAATTAAAATTGCTCTTTAATATTTCCTTCAGAGACTACGTGACATAGCTTATGAAACCTTATCTTTTAATTTTAATTTAGAGACTATGCGACTAAAGAAAATCTCATTATTGCGAGAATATTTTACTCTGATGCAAATTTGATAGAGACTTAGTGACTAACATTGATCTTATTTCATTGTGTATCTGGCGGCTCCGCTAAGTCACTGAGTATATTTTGAAAACCTTAAATCATTTAGAGACAACACGACAATAATAAAATACATAGCTTTACACCCTTTAGTCTCTTAATTGCCAAATGATATTTTCCTTTTGGGAGACCACATGACTGATACACTTTGTTCTATCCACTGTGGACACGTGTCTCATCCTAACTGTTTGTCTCCAAATCACTGAAGAAATGCTAAATTATCATTTTTAACCAACAACTACCCAACCACCATATATTTTAATCAACTTGTGGTTTGTCACCAAGTCTCAGAATCTTTTACTTAATTGACTTTTTAATTGGAGACTTGGCGACCTAAGCATTTAACTTGTCACTAACTGCATTTTGATTTAGAGACCCTGCGACTGAAGTAATCGCCAAGTGTCCTGATAATTTGCTAACTACAGGATATATTGCATGACACCGCAACTTAACCATTTGTTTCCATGTTGCTAGATGACATGTTTCTTTATTGGGAGACTTTGTGACCTAAGGACTTTGCTAAGTCTCATAACTTATAAAGAATATTCTCTTTCCTTTCAAGACATCCTGACAACAATTAATTGCCAAGTCTCTTGACAAAATGGAATATGCTTTTAGGATTAAGCAACCTGACGACCATTAAAAGGCACATGACTTTTATAACTTAAGTTTCTCAAAAAGGTAATGCAAAAATAGAAACTTGATCGATATTATTAGGGCTTTTTTGCATTCTTACTTGGAAAACATCTCAGGGTTTTAGGTTTTTCATTATTCATGTGGATTTTGACCTAAAAACATAGAATTTCCACAGGGATACTTCAAAATGGGATAGATTTTCTGATTTTGGATAGAAATTGGCATGATGACAACAAAATTTTAGGGAAAACCAACAAAACCAAGAATACAACCAACAGTGGCTCTACCTGAGGATTGACTAAATAGAGTTTATGGCAAAGAACCACAGAATCTCTAGTTGCAGACCTTACAAAAAATGAAGAGGACACCAACTAACCTAAAATAGAAGGGAAACTATTTATAGTATTTACATAAATGAAAGAAAGTATTCATAGTTTGATACATACTTACTTGTGCATAAACTTTGATTCTTAGTTGAAAAAGGGCTTCAGGAATTGTCCATGCACAGGTAACTCAAAATCTTCTCCATCCATGTTCTTCAATAAGTAAGAGTCTTTTCCAAAGTTCTGTAAGACAATAAATGGTCCAAGCCATAAATATTCAAACTTCTTATGTTTTCCTTTATCCTCTGCTCTTGCATTCCACTAGAGAACTAGGTCACCAGATTGAAACTTTCTTTTAGTAGCCCTTTTATTAAAAAGGTACTTCATCTTTTGTTGCAACTTTAGATTTTCCTTTTGGCTATTTCTTCTTACTTCATCCAATTCCACCAACTGAGTCATTCTATTTTTCATATTATCATAAACATCTAAATGTTCCTCTTGTATAAACTGATATACTGGTAATAAATTGTTGATAGGCAATCTTGCCTGTAGACCATACACTAACTCAAATGGAGACTTACCAGTTTCTTTTTTAACTGTTATTCTATTAGCCCAAAGTGCTAGTTTCAACTTAGTATTTCATGCTCTTTTATTCTTTTCAAGAGTTCTTTTTAGTATTTTCAATATACTCTTATTACTAGACTCAGCTTGTCCATTAGCCTGTGGATGATATGGGGATGAATATGATATTTTAATCCCATTTTTTTCACAGAAATCTATCATTTCTTCTGATCTAAAACTCATGTCATTATCCATTACTAATTTAGCAGGTACACCAAATCTAGCTATAATATTCTCCATGAGAAATTTAGTGACTATCCTACTTGTTGCTTTCTTTGTGGGGATGGCTTCGATCCACTTGGTAAAATTATCTATGGCAACTAATATCCAACTATTTCCCCCACTAGATTTCTCCTGGAATTCACCAATAAAATCAATTCCCCACACAGTAAAAGGAGCTTTAGTACTTATTGGGTTTATCAATAGAGCACCTGAAAATTTCAGCTTGTTTGAGAACCTTTGACAAGGCTCACATTTTTTGACATATTCATAAGTATCTTTAAATAAACTAGGCCAATAGTACCTAGCTCTTAAAATCTTGTGGGCAGTAGTTTTAGCAGAAAAATGACCCCCACATTCTCCTGCATGCATTTCACATAAAATTCTTTCAGCTTGGTATTTATCAAGGCATAAACACAATACACCATTCTTATCCTTCCAATACAAGTCACCCTCAATCAAAGTGTATCTTTGAGTTTGCAAACTCAAACTTCTTTTCTGATTTTCTGACATATGATCAGGATATTTGGCATTTTTGAGAAAAAACACAATATTAGTATAGAACGGTTTCCTCTTTATGCTTGTAGTAGTTTGATCATGTATATACGTCTGATTTATTTGTACTAGATCCAAGTTTTCTTCTATCATGAGCTTTTCTAATCCCTATCCTCTTATTAACTTTGTAATATGGATCTCAAGGTTAAATTCCTGAATTTTGGTGATCCATTTACACCTCTTACCAGTAATCTCTGACTATGTAAGGATATCTTTCACTGCTGAATGAGGAACATAACCTTGTATCTGAGCACAAACAAAGTATGGCCTGAAAGACTTCATATATTTTACCAAAGCATAAGCCTGCTTTTCCATTATTTCATAGTTAAGCTCAGCAGCTTGTAGGGACTTACTGTAAAAAGCTATTGGATGTTCAAATCCCTGTTCATCCTTTTGTAGTAAAATAGTAGAAATTGTATGAAATGATGTAAATGAAAACAAAGAGAAAGGCTTAGTATAATCTGGAGATTTCAAAACTGGAGCCTCTTGTACTGTTTTCTTTATTTTCTCAAATGCCTGTTGGGCTTCTTCATTCCAAACAAATTTGGTATCTTTCTTTAACAACTTTACAATAGGTTTAACAATCTTTGCAAAATTTTCTATGAACCTTCTGACAAAAATGATCTTTCCTAAGAAATATTGTACCCCTTTTAGGTTCTTTGGAGAAATCACCCTTTGAATTGCTTCCACTCTCTCAGGGTCTATTCTGACCCCTTCCCTAAACACTATATGTCCAAGTGAATTTCCCTCTTTTACTATAAAATGACATTTCTTGGGATTCAGTGAGACACCATATTCCAATGCTTTATTGAAAATCTTACCCAAGTGATCACAGTGATCCTTAGCTTTCTTGGAATATGCAATTAGATCATCCTGATAAATGACCATAAATAAACCAATAAATTCTTTAAAAGCAACATCCATGATCCTTTGAAAAGTTTCCCCTGCATTTATTAATCCAAATGGCATTCTGATATAAGCATAGGTTCCCCATGGAGTGGTAAATGCATTTTTATATTGTTCTGATTCTTTCACTAGGACCTGGTTATACCCTGAGAAACCATCCATCACAGATAGAAACTCAAAACCAGTCACCTTGTGCAACATTGCTTCCATATTAGGTAAGGAATAATTATCTTTTAATGAAGCAATATTTAAATTTCTAAAATCCACACATAGTCTGATATCACCTTTTTTCTTTTTGACTGGTACTAAATTTGATACCCAAGTTGAATGTCTGATTGGCTGGATTATCCCAGCATCCTTTAATTTCATCAATTTTTGTTGCATCTTAGGAGCCAACAAGGGGTTAATAGGCCTTTATTTTTGCTTAAATGGTTTCACATCTGACTTTAATGGGATTTCATGTTAAAAAATGTCCTCTCTATATGATTTCAAATCCTCATATGACCAAGCAAAGACATGTTTATATTTTCTCAACAATTTGATCAAATTTATCCTTATATGAGAGTCTAAACCCTTCCCAATATGAACTATTTGAGGATTATTTTCAGATGCTAAATTTATTTCTTCCAAATCCTCAACCCTGGCATTGCTTAATTTTGATGAATCATTTTGTTGACTAGTAAACAATGTTTCAAGTTCAACCAAACCCCTAGGAATCTAATTAGAACTCAACTGGAAAACCTCATTTCCCAAAATGTAGTCTTTTTCATCATTGTTTTCTAATAAAGTACTACAATCTATACTCTGGTTCTAATTATGGTCTAGACATTGCATAAACCTCAAAATATCTTGATCATCTTAGAAAACCTGCCAGTTGTATATGTTGTCTGGAACAACTGGTCTTATCTTGAATTCTAGTATTGACACCCAATGTAAGGTCAAATAATCATTTTTTAAAGCAACATTTGCTAAAAAATCATCCATTATATTCTTTGACCTTTCTAGCCAACTTATATCAAAGGCATCAAACATCTCAATTTGATCCCAAATAATGTACTTGTACATTTTCAATCTATCATTCTTTACAGCATATTTGGATCTAACTTGAGCTACTACCAACTTAGAATCACCATAAACCTTTAAACCTTTTATACCATGTTTGATAGCAATTTCAATTCCTAAAAACAAAGCCTCATATTCTATAGTACTATTTGTATATTGGAAAGCTAATAGAAATGAATACTTAAAATTTGTACCTAATGGAGATACCAACAATACACCTGCCCCTGATCCTTCTTTAGAGAAAGCCCCATCAAAGTGCATTTTCCACAATCCATCACCTTGTATAATCAATTCTCTATTCAGAGGGTCAGTCTCCTCATGCTGATAATAAAGTTCATTTTTTTGTATCCTAAAATTCTCCATATCCATATCAATGCAACAATTAATGTTAGTGTCTTCAGATCTTTCTATCATGTGTGGAGTTCTACTCTCCCTTAACACCTTAACATTATCTCCAGCAATGTTAAAAGTAGCATATGATAAATCACTTTGTATACTACCTCCCATTGAAGCACTCCACTTTCTTGATAGCAACATGTCATAATGTGGTGGTATGTCAACCACAAGGACATTCATAGTCATTACTACATCAGGGTAGACTGCTAATTTGTAAGGCATAGCCTCAATGGTACCAATCACAGGGACCTCTCTAGAGTCCATAGCTTGACATCTCCCATGAGGAGTATCAACCTTTAATCCCATTGACCTCATGATTTCCACTGGCATAATAGCATTAGATGCTCCGAAATCAATCATACAATTTTTTAGCATCTTTCCATTAATTATCAATGAAAGAAAAAATGGGTCAACAACCTTTGGGGAAGAAGTTGTATTTAAGAAAATTTGAGGAATCTCAGATGTTAACACCTCAACTTCCTTCCCTTTGTTAATTGGTTTCTTGCCACCATTCTCTAAACTTTGGACCTTGATTATGGGCACACTGTTTAATAATGACATTACCTTTTCCTTATGTTCTTTAATTTTCATCATCTCTAGAAATGGCACCTTAACTGTCACTTGGGAAAAACAATGACCCATGTCTACTAGAGTATATTTCACATCTGAAGACTTTGATTTATCAATAGTGATATCACTTTCCTCAGTATGTTCATTCGGAGATGGTTCTTTTAATTTTTTTCTTTCTATCTTTTGAACAGGAGTACTTGTTTCTTGCCTTTTCAATTCTCCTTGTACAACATTTGGTTCAAGGGCTTTTGTAATAATTTTGACCTTATGTTTATTTATATTTTCACCAGGTCCTTTTTTTTTCACATACTTAGTGTCTATCTTATTTTCTTTTATAAATACATCTGATGGATGACTACCAGTACTACGTACTACCCTATTTCTCAAATGGTAGTTGCTTCTAGCCTTGTTCACTAAATTTGTAGTAATCCTAGCTTTCTCTTCATCTAAAGCCTTTCTAATAAGTGGAACATCCTAATTTTCTTGAGCATAACATCTTATAAGGTCATCAATTTCTTCAGCTTCACTATCAAACAAAATCTGTTGATGATGATTTTCTACCCTTCTTTGTGAACTACAAGAATCATGATTTTCATTTTCACTGTCCGAATCTATATCATGACATGAATAAGTATTTTTCATACTATGATCACACTGTTCACCCTCATCATTTCCATACTCTTCAATTACTCTCAAGTCTAAGGAAACAATACAAAAATCAGGGTTATGAGGGGCTTCACAAGCCTCACACCAAGGATCATCATTGCAAAAATGGACAACATTTTTATGTAGAGGGTCTGGAGTTCTGTTATCTGTCTTCTCTTTTCTAGGTAGAATAAAAAGCTTCCCATCTTTAAACTGACTTCCATAAGGATGGTTTTGCATTCTATTTTGAGGATTTTATGAAGTATTATAAGAAGGCCTATTGTTCTAAGGAGCCCTATATTCCTTATACTCTGGTTCTTTTAAATTTCTCCTACTAAACCTTGAGTCATCCCTCCTATTCAACTTGCCAGATACTCTTCTGTTCATTTCAATAATCACTGCTATCTTATAAGCATCAGTAAGAGTTCTAGGGTTTTTATCTCTAAGAGCATATCCCATTTTAGAATCAAAGGCATTCAAATAAGTTGCTAGACATACCTCTTCATCCAGCCTTATCTTTTGAAATAGCTTGTGCATAGCTCTTTGAAACCTTGTATTAAACTTAGTGACCTCTTCATTGTAATTCTTTTTGATATTGTTGAACTCATTCAACAAAAAGCCTTTATTTGTTTCATCTCCATACTGATCCTTAAATAATTCAATCAACTCATCCATAGAAACAACAGATCCATTAGAAAGGCTCCTAAACTATTCTCTAGCATCTTCCACTAAAGATTGAACGAATAATTTCATTAACACATCCTCATGAGTGATATTTAAATCATCAACAAAATCAATGAACTTTCTTAAATGTGTTTCACAAGAGATAACATTGTTACTTGCAAACTTTGGGAGCTTTTCTCCTATATCACCCACATCTTTAGGGAAAGCATTAGGATATCCAGGGATACCAAAAAAGTTAAACTATTTATACCTTTCAGTATGCAATGGTTTCCTTTGAAAATTATCATTTTCTTTAAAAGTAGTGGCCTTTTCTTTAGAAGCAGTAATATTCTCTGGCCCAACATGAGAATACTTAGAAGACAGCAAAAAATCTATTTTCTTCTTTATTTCAACTGTTCCTACTTCTATTTGTGCCTTTTCTAACATTTTATCCATGGTTTCTTTTTCAATTCTCAATTTCTCCAAGTCAATATCCAACTTGGACATTTTCTATGTTAAAGGCTTCTGAAACTTAGGTTCTTGATTTCTGTATTCACTCATTTTTTGCTTACCTTTATCCTTCTGTGAACTAGAAGGCTTGTATGTGAATGTTATTTATTGGTCCTTTTGAGACCTCTCTGTATCTTTCATATTTTGATGTCTTGAAGATCTTCTTTTACTCTTATCAACATCCTTATGCTCATGTTTTTTCTTTCTCATTTCTCTCTCCCTTTTCATTTGTTGAAGGGCAAGATGTTTCATGATAAATTTCTCCTCATTTGCTAGTTCATCAGAGGGAGCTTCTTCAGAATATAAACTAGATGTACTTGTCTCTTCTCTTTCATTAGAAGTAGAAGTGAATGTAGGTGTTTCTAATACCCTTTTGTAGCTCCTTCATATTCTAAAGTATTTCCATCATGAGAAGGCTAATTTCTATTCATGTCTCTCCTAGCATTACCCTCTTGACCTCTTGGAGGAGTTTCATCCATACTAACTTGGTTTCTCTTCTTCCTCCAAGACATTTCCATCCTTCAGGATGATGGGATTCCACCATATAAAACCTTCTTAAGATCATTTCTCATTCTTGACCTAGTATTCATTTTGAGAGATATTTACTAAATTTGCACTAATCTCAGAGATTTTCTTTAGAGTCGCTACCCAATAATTAGGAAAGAATGAATACTTATCAAAGGAAATCTTTCTTTGGTACTTATGAATATTTGTCTGCAACCAGATTTTGGGATAACTTTAAATAAATTATCTTTAAATAACTTATTCCTTAAATAACTTATCCCCTAAATAACTTATTCCTTAAATAACTTATCCCCAGCAGAGTCGTCAATTTGTTAACTCTTTCTCTTGTACCACAACCTTAAAATAAAAGTATACTGATTATACTTGAATGCAAACTCTCTTTTGACAAGAGAAAGGCTAATTGCTGAGGTATTTGATAACACTAGGGATACCTATTATCACCTCCTTCATTTTTGAGTTCCACAGACTCAGGCAGGTATTACCTATTAAAAGATTGCTCATTCTTTAGCCTATGTATTTGGTGAACTAATTCATTCACTGGTTACTTAATTCAAACCTTACTGTCATAACTTGTAAAGTACCTAGGAGATTGCAATAATTAGTTTGAAACAGAGTACTACAAGCTAGGCTATGGTCTTAATAACATAAACCAATGAGACAAGGACTTTCATCCTTCTTCCTTTTACTTTAGGAGGGGCAACCTAATGATTTACTCTTTAAGAAATCAACAAACTTCAACTGTAATCACTTGTGAGTACTATTGATTTTACACATATATTCTAAAAGTAATTGATTTTGAATAGTATTGAATATTTGGATGATGATGGATTACCAAACGAGTTCCTAGACCAATGCCTATCCTTGGGCTTATAGAATCAATGAATAAAAATCCACAGAAATATAAAAATAGAATACTGTAAGATGCCTTACAACCTACATGAAACTTTGATAAGATGCCTTGCAAACTATCCTGACACTTCTACAAGATTGTATCAAATCCTTAGATATTGTTATGCTTCCTGAAACTACTCACAAAACTTAGTTCTTCCCTTGAAAGAAACTTGCAAGCAATTAAATAGCTACCTTGTAACTAATATGATTAAAATGCCTTAAAGATTAAACATAAAAGAGAATACAAAATACGTAAAGAGACAACAATAATATAGAGTAAAGTTGCACTATATTTTATTCATATATTTCTTCTTTAGTACATAAAAAGCTCAAAAAGCTCAAAGATACAGACTGCAATTTAGAAAGTCTGGTTTGTCAATATATTTCATTTCTCTTAACTATTACAAATTTGATCTATTTATAGGTCCTTAACCATCTTGGAATCCTTAAAGTTAGGATGCAACAAGCTTTGGATGGTTTAAGGAACCTAACCCTAAAAGTACAGAAAAAGATAAGAAATGAGAATGTCAAGCGGTGGGAAGACAAAAACAGGGGAAGAGATATGATCTTCTTTGTTTTTATCTAGATTCTGGCACCTTTGTCTGATAATGTTCAGGATAGCATCAAATATTTACACTGAGATCAAGTGACCGCCATTTCAGGCTAACCTACACTTGTCTTTGATAATAACTAACCTCCCTATGCTTAATGGTCAAGCACCAAGTGTTCCTCTTTACTCTTCATCCAAGATCTCCTCCTCTATTACCATAGGCTTCTTCTTCTTTGGTTTGGTCATCAAGTCCCAAGCTAACACCTCCTCTTCTGCATGCCATTTAAAACTTTGTATACTCTGTAGTTGTCCCTTCTGTCTCTCCCATCTGACATCAGTGATGCTCTTGACATCAATTAGAAACTTGTTTGTGTCAGTCTCTACCTTAATGGCCTCATCCAAAATCTTATTAAAACCATCTAAATCTAGATCAAATTCTATAATAAATGCCTCATTAATTGGCATTCTACTGTCAAACTCATTCCTCCAGGCCTCCAAAGCCTTAACCTGATCATCTTCTCCTTTCAAAGAAGGAACAAACCTATTAAAATCTAGTGAAAATAGGCTTATCTTAGCCTCTATCTGATTGAGTTTACCTTTGAAGAAAGATAAAGATACATTTACCTTTTTTTATCTCATCTTCCACCTCTATCACAATCTCTGGTAAATCTGATCTGTGCTGCTGCAAAGATGCAAGTTTCTCAAATAATTGCACCCTAGTAGACCAAGTGACAAAATAAGGGTTCAAAATAGCAATATACCCTATTACTTCAGCATGTAAGATGGGTAATTTGTTATAAGCATTCAGGATGATATCTATTTTATCTTTTAGTATATCTATCCTATGCTGAAGAATGCTTCTTAATGCACTAATGACCAACTCATTATTCTTTTTGGCCATATCCTCTGTTTCAAAAACTTCCTTTGCTTCAACTTTCTCCTCTATCTTCAAAGGCTACACTGAGGGCTCATATACCACTTTGGGTTTCTCTTGTAATTGCCTAGTCATCTTAGCAATTACCATGTCCTATTGATGTATCTTTATATGACACAATTCCCCATCCTTTGCTAGGGCACTAGCCTCCTCAATTAAAATACCACACTTTTCAGACTTCTTTGTCTTATCCTCATTTAAGTGTGCTCAATGTGTCATGATCTGGGAAATCTCAAGATCTCTAGTGTTCTATACCATCCACACCATTTGATTTCCAACCATGCTCTCCTGAATATTTACAAGTTGAGGCTTCTGGTCTTTTGGACATAAGTTCCACATGGAAAATGCTTGTGATTTTGGACTGTATCCAAACCCTTTGATCATGTCTCCCATGTGGATCTCACTTTTCATCTTAAGATATGGTTGTTTTCTATTTTGATCTATTATGAATGCTGAGGCTAAATCCTAGCCCTCAGCAAGAAAAATTCTGTTGTTCAAAACCATCTTTCTAGCCTCATTAGGAGAGACATCTTCACTGTCAGGATCATAGGCTTGCAGAGCTAGAAGAGCCTCATTTGTCACTTCCTCTTAACCATCTAACTTTAGTTGTTCCCTAATTTTCTCCTTCTTATGTCATCTTACGCAATCTTTAAACTCATCAGTTTTTATAAAATTGTCATCACTCAGAAACTGGTGTTGGCAAAGTAGCCTTTCATCAATACATGCCCTAAGAGGCAATTCTATGTTCTCTTCTACTTCTTGTTGCTGTCTCTTTCCTTTTCTAATTTCTTTTCTCAAATTGTAGTCATACAATATGTTGCTAAGAATAAGAGCACTTATCCTATCTCCCTTCTCTTTTCTTACACAAGATGTCTGACCAGGGTCAACCTTTTACCTTTTGGTGGTAGGCTCCTCTATATCATCAGGTCGGGCAACCTCAGTCAACTCTATGACATACCCCTGTTCTCCCTGTATCTAAGCTGCCTCTTTAACATTCTATTGGGTTTGATAAATTTGAGATGGATGGGCATATTCTCCATCACTCTCACTCTCATACTTAGACTCTGAATATTTAGATTCTTTTCCCCCTTTTTTAACATCTAGAACTCTATCTAATTGCTCACAGAGTGTGTAAAAGTTATCTATCATAGCTTTGATTTTATCAAAATAGGGTAGGTCAGGGTAAAAACCTCCAAATGATAATCCATTCCTTTTTATTTGTTTCTCCAAATTTAGTAACTCTTGAATTCTTTCTCTCTTGGTTCTTACCTCATCTTCATCAAGGATATTCCTTATAGAATCCTCCTCCACACAAAAACCATGTATATTTGTGTTTGGTATAGTAGGAGTTAGGAGCTTCCTAGCTCCTACAATAAATCCTTCTGGATCAATGTATCTATATAATGTTTCCCCCATCTTGCAGCTTTCTAACCATGTGCTCACTAAATCAATAGCACCCTTACCAATTGTAAACTAAAATTTTTTGAATTGCCTAGGGGTTAATGTCCCCTTCCTGTATGGTGCAAAGTGCTCATTATCTGTCAACAATAGCTGCCAAATGAGCTCCATAGCTGCAACTCTTGATGACACATGATATGGTAAGACATGAGGAGGATGTGTGCATCCATATACCCTAATCATAGTAAAATTCTCTTCTAAAAATAATTCTCCCTAGTTGTGGTCACCCTCCCATTTATCAACATACTCACAGGGTCTCAGCAACTGCAACACCTTCACTGGGAGTCTAGTCTAGCTAATACCCATACTTTACATCAAGGGATATACAATCCTCTGAGGGTTCAAGTTGTTGACATTCATGATACCATAATTGAAATGCAGTAACAATTACATCAGGATAGAATAATGTAAAAAACTAGGATCTTTTTCCTTAGGATTCTTCTCCTTCTTCTACACAACTATAAACCCCTCATGCAATTTATCAATGATCTATTGTATATAGTCATAACTAGTACTAGAATGCACATCTTACAAATCTAATACCATCATTTTTATTCCAGAATTTATCTTCTCAGCTTCTCCATCTATACCCAACACTCTACACAAAGCATAAGCAATGTACTTGATATAAAAATGTAAATCTTTGAAATAGTAGGGTGCAGTTCCTGGTATAGGGGTAATATGGTTTCTAATTTCCTTAAGAATGTGTTTTTTCAATTGGTGTCTAGCAACCCCAAGGTGTAACCTATACATTTCTTCTTGCTTGTTAATATTAATCTTGGTGGACATGGTACTATATAAAACAAAGGCTTGCATGAATTAATTCCTATTCAAAATCAAGAATGCAGTACCATCATTCTTTTTAATTGTCCTAGATAGAGAATTGTAATGGCTTGCAAGACCTAGAAACAAGTCTACATCTACATAGATATCAAGGAAAATTAACCAAGACAAACCACTAGTCCAAGGGTTTGATATTGGGATGGATTTATTAGAATTATTATAAAAATAGTTGTATAGAGAAAAACCTGTAGAACCTAGAGTACGTGCATCTCTGATTTCACAACACTCATCAGCCAATAAGTTGGCATTTGCCCTCTTATTCTGTGTAGACCTAGGAAATAACTTCATAAATTCATCAGAGAAATTCATGTTTCCTTAGCATCATCATATACTTCATCACTCTTCCCACTAGTAGAAGCCACACTGACTACTTTACTCATCTTGCTCTGTTTTCACCTTCTCTTTCACCGATATTGAGACAAATCTTCTCTCAAGACTCCTTACTCTTCTTTGTGCACTGCAAACAATTGAAGAACTTTTAAAACCAGAGAATTACCCTAAAATTTATCAATTTCTTCTTTATGGATATAGAAAACCTAGCAATTCTTCACTCTAAAATTCTGGATGCATGATGAATGAAAATGAACCTGTGATCATCTCTTTATGGTAACTTTTCAAAAGTACTCAGCTCATCATTAAAGATACAATCAATTTCATCTTTAAGTTAACATGCTATGGCATTAATTGAAATCCTAGTCATAGCTCATGAATGTGACAAGAAATCAAATTCATATGAGTGCATTTTTAGAAAAACCCTTATAAAATTGGAACAAAATGACATGTCTTCATATGATTGGTTCTTCACTAGACATCTCAGCTACCTTTTTCATAGTAATTAATCTTCTAGATTTTCATTGGATGATGAATCTCTATGTTGTCATGTCAGCAACTACCACCTTTTATCACTTTTCATATTTTGCGACCACACGACAATGCATTATCTCTTTGTCACTGATCAAATCTCTTAAGTCTCAATTCTTCTGGAGATCTAGAGACTATATGATTTTCTTCACTTAGCCTAACCATGATTAACTTCTAGCAATCAAGTGACTGAATGAATCTAAGTTGCCAGATCAAATGCCAAACTCAGATTTTATTTGGAGACCCCACGACCAAGGTTAATTTTCATCTTTTAAACTCTTATTGCTAAGTCTCTGAATGTTTATTTCACTTTACGAGACCCTGCAACTAACCTTAGTCTCCCAATCACTGATTAAAACTGCTCTTCAATATTTCCCTCAGAGACTACGTGACATAGCTTATGAAACCTTATCTTTTAATTTTAATTCAGAGACTATGTGACTAAAGCAAATCTCATTGTCGCAAGAACATTTTAGACTTATGGAAATTTGGTAGAGACTCAAAGACTACCATTGATGTTATTTCATTCTGTATTTGATGGCTCCGCTAAGTCACTAAGTATATTTTGAAAACCTTAAATCATTTAGAGATAATGCGACAATAATAAAATACATAGCTTTACACCCTTTAGTCTCTTAATCACCAAATGATATTTTCCTTTTGGGAGACCACGCGACTGATACACTTTGTTCTATCCACTGTGGACACGTGTCTCATCCTAACTGTTTGTCTCCAAATTGCTGAAGAAATGCTAACTTATCATTTTTAACCAGCGACTACCCGACCACCATATATTTTAATCAACTTGCGGTTTGTCGCCAAGTCTCAGAATATTTTACTTAACTGAATCTTTAATTGGAGACTTGGTGACATAATCATTTAACTTGTTGCTAACTGCATTCTGATATGGAGACCCCGTGACTAAAGTAATCGCCAAGTCTCCTTATAATTTGCTAACTACAGGATATATTGCATGACACCGTGACTTAACCATTTGTTTCCATGTTGCTAGATGACATGTTTCTTTATTGGGAGACTTCATGACCTAAGGACTTCGCTAAGTCTCATGACTTATAAAGAATATTCTCTTTCCTTTTGAGACATCCTGACAATAGTTAATTACCAAGTCTCTTGACAAAATGGAAAATGCTTTTAGGATTAAGCGACTCGGTGACCATTAAAAGGCACATGACTTTTATAACTTAAGTTTCTGAAAAGGGTAATGCAAAAATAGAAACTCGATTGATATTATTAGGGATTTTTTGCATCCTTACTTGGAAAACATCTCAGGGTTTTGGGTTTTTCACTATTCATGTAGATTTTGACCTAAAAACATAGAATTTCCACAGGGATACTTCAAAATGGGACATATTTTCTTATTTTGGATTGAAATTGGCATGATGACAACAAAATTTTAGGGCAAACCAACAAAACCAGGAATAAAACCAACACAAACCATGTCAGAAATACTCTCATTTCATGAGAATTGCATTGGGAAATAACATAGCTGAAGAAATGACCATTTTTAACCCGTAAACATTCTTAAAATCTGCATGCAGCCTCAAAAGCGTGATTGGTATTCACTTTTAGTTCCAGAATGCACTGTTAATTAAAAAATCTTAAAATCCCTCTTCAATGTTTACTTATTTTGTAAACCATACAATGAATTGTCATTCATTTGTTCCCCATTGTGTAGCTTGATCTTTGACAATACTCTTGTACTCCAGTGGATATGGCGACTTGTAGCCAGCAAACAAAACATTTGGTTCTCTGTGTAATTGCATGCTAAGAATGTTACCAATTGTATGGTCTTCACTCTGGCTTTTAAATAATTAAGCTCTTTATTGAATTCATTAGTTGCCAAGTTGAATACTTTCATTGGAGTAGGACATCATCAAACGCTGACTCCCTTATACTCACTGCGCGGGCTTCTATTTAATTTCTCTCAAATGCCAAATGCATTCGACTTATTTTGTACGGTCTTTTTTATTCTCAGTCAATTCCCTTCCAATCATGCTTGCACAGGATATTGGCTTTGAAGTACCACTTGAGGCACTTTATGTTCTCACATAGATTATTATTTAAATCAACAATTGATTTAAAATAATAATAATGTACCTTAAAATCATGTAAGATGATTATTGAACTTTAATAAACCATGATATATAATTTGAGCATTGCTACTTCTGAAAACTGTTTTCATCCTCAATTTATCAAAGTGTTGTCTTCAGTGCATTTGGATCCCAAGATATTGAACTAGCGGTCATTACAATCAATTTTTAACAATTATTGACCTCATAGATGGCATCTGGCGTCTAGAACTGGCCTTAAAAACTAACCAAAAGACCTCCCAGGGCTCTCAAATCTTGGAGACAAGAAGTATTTCATGTTTACCATCATCCTGCAAAAACATATCTTTATGAAAATTCCCGAGGAAAGATATTTTAATCTCCTAAGTTGACCACTTTCTCAAATCTGCAAATGCACTTATCAAAATGCATGAAAACCACCCTCATAATCACTTCTACAAAGTTATCAAACCACATCCTGAGACTCCACCACTGATCCAGGTAGCACATTTACATGAAAAGAGAATGGTCCCATGATTGGTTCTTGAAAAAAACTTTCAGGTAAAAAGTTATCAATCTATGAAAGTGACCATTCTGTAAACTTTATTCTGTTTAACATTGTCAATCTGCACAAACTGTCTTTAAAATTGAATTCATAAACCCATCAAGAAGAACCCTCACAATATGAACCTCTGAACATGGATTCACCTTCACGTAAGGAATGCATAAATTTAAATAACTTTCTTAGATGATAAATTGATCAACCGGTATTGCATCTCAAAGTCAGCCATTTAACCACTTTCAAAACTTAACGCACAGTGAAATGCAGAAACTAGATTTGGAATCAAGCGAGAAAAGAAGTCAACTGGATTGGCCGAGGTCTAAGAATTTTCAAGGAAGTACATTCTTAGGTTTAATATGTAGGGGAACTTTCAATTCATCAAAAAATTGAACTGGGATACAACTTGCAGGACCTCAAAGTAGGCAATTTCATAATTTTGCATTCTGGGCAAAACAGAGAAACTAGACAATTCTGGAGGACCAACTTTGGGGAATCCAAAAGCTTATCAAATGGATTTAAAAAATATTGGGATTTGAAACATAGGCTCTATGATATACATTTTAAACATTCCCAAAGTGGTTTCCTATGAAACATAAAAGGACGCAAGATATTCAGATGCAAACAGTGCTTGTTACAACAAAATGACACCTAAACATCAAATGCATGATGGACAAGTGCTCAAAACAAGACATCACAAACTAACTCAAAACTTGAAACTAACAACCTAAGATGTCTTCATATGCTAAAAAAAGAGTGATGAACACCTGATATGCATGGTAATCTTCAAAATTCCATGCAGGTAGATAGGCTCAAAAAGCACTTATAGGGGGTCAAAATGCAAAGTACTAATAAGATGCTCAAAAACCCTTATTGTATTTTTTAGTTCCAACAGGTCTTAGGACCCCTAATGACCGCTTAGTACCCTTTAGGAATCCCCTCTCTATATCTTAGGTGTCATAAGGATTGTTAACTTGACCTAGAACACATCACTATGTCCTAGG
Organism: Thuja plicata; assembly: GCA_018584345.1. NCBI lineage: Eukaryota > Viridiplantae > Streptophyta > Pinopsida > Cupressales > Cupressaceae > Thuja > Thuja plicata. Next base: position 4,740,532 of record MU227527.1, on the reverse strand, counting down.
ACATCTTAAGACCCCTTAAGATCCCTTACCATACACTAGTGTATGGTAAGATATCATAAGATATCTTAAGGTGTTCTAGGACACATTAAGGTGTTCTAAGACACATTAATGTGTCCTAAATCCCCATATGACCCCTTAGGACACTGTAGGCTCCCTAAGATGTATGATAAGGGGTTGTAAGGTGTCCTAAGGGATCATAACAAGTTTTAGGACACATTAATGTGTCCTAGGACCCCTTATTACCCCTTACAATCCTTTAAGACACCTCTCTCTACACCTTAGGGGTCATAAGGGTTGTTAAGGGTTCATAAGGGTTGTTAAGGGGTCTTAAGACACATTAATGTGCCATATGACCCCTTTTACCCCTTATCACCCCTTAGGACCCCTTACCATACACTAATGAATGGTAAGGGGTCCTAAGACACATTAATGTGTCCTAGGACCCCTTCTAAACCTATAGGACCCTTGAAAATCCCTCTATCAACATCTTAAGGGTCATAAGGGTTTTTAAGGTGTCTTATGACACATTAATGTGTCCTAAGACTAGTTACAACCCCTTAAGAAACCTTATCATACACTAGTAAATGGTAATGAGTCCTAAGGGGTTATAAGGGGTCTTAAGACACATTATTGTGTCATAGGACCCCTTACAACATTTTAGGACCCTTAAGATGTATGGTAACTGGTTGTAAGGGGTCATAAGGGGTCCTATAACCCTTATGACCCCTTAGGCCCCTTTAACATCTGTAAGATGTAGGGTAAGGGGTCCTAAGGAGTCCTATGACACTTTAATATGTCCTAGGATGCCTTATGACCCCTTAGTACATTTTAATGTCTGAGAGAGAGAGAGAGAGAGAGAGAGAGTTTGTGTTTATGTGTGAGAGAAGAAGAGAGAGTAAATCTTAGGGGTCTTAAGGGGTCATAAGACACATTAATGTGTCTTAGGACAGCATAAGACCCCTTACAACCCCTAATATATACTCTTAAGCTTCCTAAGGGGTCATAAGGGGTTGTAGGATGCATTAATGGGTCCTTTTATGGGCCTTAAGACACCTTATAACCTCTAAGATGTACTTGTAGACACCTAAATTTGGTCAGATGTACTTAATGAAATCAAATGGCAAATTTATCAAATCAAATCAAAATTAATCAAATCAAAAGGGACTAAATCACATCAAAATCAAAGGATTAATTAATAAATATATCAATTAATTAAATCTAAGCCTAAAAGGGATTAATCAAAACTATGTAATTGATTTAATCAACTATTTGTATAGTTTAAATCAAAAATCAAAATCAGCCTATTCCCTTACATGGCTAATTTAATTAATTCATTGAATTGATTAAATCTTAATTTATTTCAATAATGGAGACAACAATTTGAAGAGCCAGTGAGAATAAACGATTGAAAGTACATGGATAACTCCAAAATTTGTAATCTTGATCACTCAAATTTGACCCTTTAACATCCCCACCACTCAAATTGTTTCTTTATCCCAATCTTTGACACCACCATTTAAATGATCTCTCCAATTGAAACCATTTGAAAGCCTTCAACTCAACCAAGCTTAAATCATGATCAAATTAACTCTGCCCCCTACCCTTGGGAAATTCTATAAATACCATGAATTTTGAGAGCATTACTAATCCTATATATTCATGAGCAATTGCATCTATAATATAGAGAAATTCTTTAAGATCATAGCATTTATGAGCATAATAGAGCAATTTGAGAGAAAAATTGAAAGAATTGCATGACAATTTGAGAGCTAGATTAGGCATTATCAAACATCATTTTCTCATTCTAGAACTATTGCTAATGAAGATTAAGGGTGAGAGCTTCATTACCATGCTTAGTTAGAGAAACATGGAATGCTTCTTGTTAATTTGTCAATTCTTTTATTAAATTTAGATTATCTTTCCATAGAATTGATAGATTTCAAACTAATTTCATGAAGGTATACTTTATATATACACAAATGAAACCCACCGTGGGGCTTTAGGCCTCTAATTTCCATTTTTCTTCATAATTTACATATTTTTGTATCTCTTATTGTCACATTTTGCACTTTGTAGGTAAAGTGATGCCTGTGAGGTAGATGTTCATGAGTACAAACATAAAGTCCATGCCTACAAATCCTTCTTTCATCACGTAGCAAGCCAGAAGTCATGCCTTTGATAGCAAAGTCACGCGTTTACACAGTCAAATCATGCATGCCATCTTTGCTTTACCGTGTGCTATATTTCATATTATGCACTTTCTATTGTGATTTTACACATTTTAAAGTTATCTTATGCCTGATCTATGCTAAGTAGCACGTAGTAACTTTTTAAATGTCACGTGAAATACTTCAAAATACCGCCTAAGAAGCAGTAAAGTGTCATGTATAGTTGTTAAATGATGCCTAGTACTCGGTATTTTTCAACTTGCAACTTATTAAAATCAGAAAATTAATACTCTGTGTTTTCTGATTTACAGATGAGAAGACATCCAAAGGTACAAAAACTAGAGTAGAGAGTTTTCAAAGAGAACAAAGAGGTAAGAATACTTACAAAGCATGCAAAGTAAATTCACAATTTGTCCATTTTGGAAAGCTTAGGAGAAGAAGAAAATCTTTTTGAGCATTTTGTCAAAATGGTTAAAGCTTATAAAATCAAGTTTTTCACATTGAATTAAGATTAAATTTTTTAGGATCTTTAAGGAATTTGCAAATTTAGAGAGGACCCTTCAATTTTTTCTTTTCAATTTCTTTATTTTTCCTTCATTTTGTTGGTTGTGTTGACTATCTTTGTTGGAGGAGAAGGAGAGGGAAGGATCGCCACTAGGTGAGTAAAAAAGAAAGAAAAACACTCAAAAATGCACCTAGCCTTTGCTAGCTACATAAAGAGGTATTTTTATTAACAAAATTGCATTTTTCTTAAATTGTGGTATTAACTTTCCAAAATTAGTTTAATTATTAGCCTATTATTGTTCACAAAAAAAGACATTAGGCCTATGCTCTCAACTCTTGTAGTTGATCAAAATGCCAAACATGCCAGATTTGGGGATAGAAAGAAAGGCTAAGGAATGAACCAAACATTTTATTTTTAAAACCTCCTTTTCAAGAGGTTGGAATTCACATTTGTTAAACATGTTTGGAAGAGAAGAAAGTAGTAGGGATATGCTCTTCACTTTTTGAGTGAATCAAACTCCTAAACCTACCTATTTGATTTATTTCTTGCTTTAATATGAACATGTTAGAGCTATAGAGGGCTTACCTCTCGAGTACATCCTTACGAGTATGGTGAGAGGGAATGACCCAAGTGGGAGACAATCACTTTAGCCATGATAAAATCTGACCCACTATAATATAAACACATTCATCCTCAAAAGGGTGAGTGACAAATTAGTGTTGAGAATTTTGACCTCCTCTTGCAGTCCTTCGGGATTGTGCAAAATTCTATTTTTATGCATGTGGGAAGCCCTTGTAATGGGGGTATATGTGAATCATCATTTTTTTAATGGAATTACATTAAAACCTGGTTAAGTAGCAAGTCTACGTCTTAAATCTATGTTAAGAGCCAAAATTGACCTTAGGTAGCTTGTTTGGAAGTTTTTCTTGTCAAGACCTGTGAAAACATCTAAGAACATATATTTTGTGTGGTTTAGGATAAATAAAACAAATTTTTCAATGTGTGTTGTGTTTGTTTCTACATTTTTCAAACAAGAAGGCATCCCAGAAATCTGATCACAAAATTTAAATTTTTAAAAATCTATCAAAAAAGTGACAGATAACTTTTCTCGATGAAGTGACGCTTACAAACTTTCTTGTCACGCGTACCAACAATTCTATTATGCCTAATCAAACCAAGTGGCACATACCAAGTTTTAAATTGTGCATGGTTATCTTCCAAGTAACGCATATAATTTCCAAGTGTCGCATATCAACAATCAAAAGACGTGTGCTATAATTTAATGTTGCGCATAACATCATTCCAGTGAGCCTGTGAAATACTATCAAGTGTCACGTACCAATAATAAAATAACACATACAGACTAAGACATTAAAACAAGAGGCATTTCACGAGGGTTTGGAAAAAATTTAAATCCATAATTGGATACCCTTTTAGAATTTCTACCTGTGTATCACCTTGCATTAATTAGAATCCCTCATATTTGGAATATTCAAAATTATTTTTTAGGGATTGATTGAAGGGATAAGCCAAGAAATATTTGATTCATGCTAATGCCGACTTTAACTAGATCCCACTACATAGAGTCCACCTTACCATCTAATGGTACATATCTAAGGCAAGAAATTCCTTTCCCGAACGATACCTTCACCTCCTCACAAAAAAAAATTGAAGCTAAAAAAGAGGTGGAACCAAATAGGACGTCTTTTCCTTTTGGTTATATATTGGATCTCAATCTCATTAATATTGTCAAAAAGGACACCACTAATAATAAAAATAGTGGAAATATATAGGTTAAAAATAATGGGGCTAATGGAGGAGGAATTGACCCTAATAACCAAGGGGTGGACAACAATGGAGGAAATATTGACCCTCAAGATGAGGAGGCTACCAAGGAAAAGGTAAAGGAAGTGGCTCAAAGTTCATTCTTCATGAAACTCATGGAGAAAGTTTTAGAAAGAGATAGGGAGAAGTACTTCCTTGACCTAGCACAAGTTGGGACAAACTTCCCCATGATTATGATGATAAATTGAAACCAAAAGAAGATGAGACTAATCCCATCGACATCATGATCAAATAGTTTAAGTTATTTCAAATGCAATTGTATAGCATGAAACAAATTGGGGTTCCTAAACCCTTTTCAATCAAAGCATTGTGTCCTTTTCCATTTGATAAAACCCTAATTATGGTGTCATTCCCTACTAATGCAGTTTTTTCCAAGTATGAAAAATACGAGGGAGCATCAAATCCACAAGATCATCTACATAATTTTGTGCATTGAGCTTGGATCTCATGCACAACACAACATATTTAATGAGATTATTTCCAAGAAGCCTTGGAGGAATGGGGATGGAGTGGTTTTATAAACTACCCTCTAGTATTCACACTTTCAAAGAATTGGATTCCAAATTTGTGACACACTACTCTTATAACATCAAACATGAAGTCAGAATGATTAATTTATGCAATAGGAAATAATACGATGGATAAGGGTTCTTAATTTTCCTACAAAGATGGAGAGTGGTATTTTATAGATACCCTCAAATTATTCCCAAGAAGGAAAAGATGGATATTTTCATCAATATCTTGAATACGGAAATGAACTATCATTTGAGATTACAATGTCTGCATTCTTTCCAAGACCTGATTGAAAATGGAGTCACAATGGAGGAAGTGCTATTGAAAAGTGGAGAACTCAAACTCTACGAGGATAATGAAAATTCTAATAATAACAATACTTCTAACAATAATAATAATCGGGCTCCTCCTAATAACAATTAGTTTTGGATCAAGAATATTAACAAGGGTGTGGTCAATGATGAATTTGTGGAGGCAAACAACTTAAAAGCCACTCCATTTAATCTCACACGAGGATCTAACCAAGCTAACAATGTGAATCAAGCACCTAAGGTTCCCTTCAATAACAACAACAATTTTGGGAATAATCAAGAGGATAGCAGGCCTAAACCCTTCCTTTCTCCATCTCATAGAAGGAAATTCACACTCTTGGATGAACCTCTTGAAAATGCATTAAGGAACCTCATTGTGAATAAGATTATTGACTTACCTAAACCTCATCCCTATGAGGTATAAGTGAAACCCTAATAGTGGATTGAGTCAAACCATTGTGAATACCATCATAATAGAGGGCATAAGAAAAATGATTGTATGCTCTTGAAACATTTGGTGCAAGATCTCATTGATAATGGAGTGATCAAAGTGGAAGAACCCCAAAATAATGAATATTACATGGCTTTCAAAACAACTTTCTTTAAACATGAGAAAGGGGAATCTTCAAATGCTAACAACAATGGAAAAAATTGGAGGGGTAACAACAAAGTCAACTTTACCCATAGCTATGATAATACTATCAATGCCCTATCAGGACATGAAAATACTATCCATGTTGTGGTGGTAAAGGAAAAACCTAGAAAAGAGACCTCTAATGTTGTCACTAGGGGGCAAGCAGAAAGGATCACCCTACAAGGAAGTGCTCCTAAACCTTTTGGTCCTACTCAAGAAACCACTTTGAAAAAGAAAACACCTTCTTCATTTAATCCCTATAGCTTAGTGGATCAATTGAAAAAGACACCAGCTCAAATTTTTGTCTTGGAGCTATTGAAAATTTCATGCAATGATAAGGAAATCTTGTAGAAAGCTCTTGTGGAAAAAACCATTCCTAAAAACTTGGAGGAAGAAAGGTTCTAAAACATGGTGGGTCATCTCATTGCACCTCATTTTCTATCATTTTGTGAGAAAGATGACATGTCTATAAATCATCCTCAAAGCCTCCCATTGCATATAGAGGTCTTGATCCAAAAGCACCATGTCAAAAGAGTCCTCATTGATGGAGGAGCTGGTTTAAATATTTATACCTTGAGTCTAGTTAAGGCTCTAGCGTTATTTGAATCATCCATTGATCCAAAGAAATAAATCACTAGTAAAGCTTATGATGAAGAGGAAATGTCTTCCAAAGTTATTTTGGTTTTTCCTGTTCAAGTGGGCCCAATCAAGAAGGATACCATTTGTCAAGTCCTAGATATGAAATTAACTTGTAATATCTTGTTAGGGAGGTCGTGGATTCATAAAATGCAAGTGGTGATTTTGACATATCACCAATGTATCAAGTTTCCATACATGGGTGAGGAAATAACTATTGGAGGAGACTCAAATCACTTTCAATATTGTAAGATGGTGAAACCTATACATGAATTATTTATTCCACACAATAGAGAAGGAATCATTTCTAGTGCAATCATTGAAGAAACTAAGGATGAAGGTCCTAGTTCGACATTAAATGCTACCTCTACTTCAAGTCACAGTGAAACTAGCTTATCTACATCGAATAAGGGAAAGAGAAGTTTAGTTTTGAGGGTGAAAGTTCTAATGATCCTTCAGTAAAATTTTCTACTCTAAGGGAAGAAAGTTTGAAAATTTCTAGGGTTGAAAGAGAACAAGCCAAAGAGGGAAACTATCAAAAGATGAATGAAATGATTCATAAGTTTGAAAAATAATGTAAAATACATCAAAAAGGAGTGGGGGAATATTATGTTTCATTATTTGAATTACCCACTAGTTCTCACCCACCTAAAAAATACAATTCCCATTTTGTGAGAGAAAGTGATCAATCAGCCTTAGAGAAACAAGATAATGAAGTATTGCAATGGCTTTATAAAGATGAGGATAGTACAAGTGTTCCAATTGAGAGGGTTCAACATGTCAACATTAAAACTCACAAATATGGAAAAGGATTCCAAAACATGCAAAAGATGGGTTAGAAGGGAAGAGGACCCTTAGGAATAATAAACAAAGGTTTGTTAGAACCTATTCAACCTCCTTGGAGATCCAAGGATGAAAAATAAGGAATAGGATATCAAGAGCAAGGAGGTAGTTCAAGCAATATTCATGATTCCTATGAACATATACGTATGTTAGGGTCTGAAAGTGAAGATGACTCCGGTGAATATGAATGGGATTTTCTATCCAAAGCTTCTTTTCATGAAAAAGAAATAGATGTCATTCATACCCATGCTCCTATATATAGTGAAAGAAAACAAGCCAATATGGACCAAGAGTCAAGTTCTACACAAGTTCCAAATGATTCTCAAACACCAAATGTAGGACAAACATCTAGTAAAAATTAATGGTTAGGTGAACCATGGGTACCTTCATGGGTAGGAGATTCAAACATTAGGTTTAATCCACAAGATTTTTTCTTGTGGAAATCCACGAGGACTCAAGTGAAGAGAATTTTGATCCAACTTCTATGGAACACCTTGAACAAGCTCATGTTATTGACTTAAGTGATACAATGTATGAACCTTTGAATGAATTAATGTCCTTAGACCCCATGAATACAATATTACCTAATGAGTCCCTATCTCTTATTCATCCCGAACTTATTGATTGGGATTTGACCGAGCCAAATGAAATACTTTATTTCCCTAATGACAATGCCATGGCCCAATACCTCAATGCAGTTGAACCATCTTCCACCAATGAATTTGATCCAAGCATGATGATGGAAGAAAGTGTACAATCTCTCAATCTACAAGAAAACAAGTAAAAAAGTAAAAAAATGAAAAGTTCTAGTGGTGAAAACCATCATGTGGCAATGCTAGATCCAAAAAAAGTAAAAATAAAGGTTGTTTCTGAAGGTGAAAACCCAATTGTGGCACCTAAGGAAGAGAGATTGGACACCTTGCCCAAACATGAAGAGGAAAAATATCCTATCTTAATTGAGCCAACAAAAAAAGTTAACATTGGCATCATAAATATCCTAGTTTCATAATGCATCATCTCCATGTTCTCTTTAATGGATGGATTTAGTGGTTACAATCAAATGATAATAGCACCTGAAGATCAAGAAAAGACTACTTTTACTTTCCCTTGGGGTACCTTTTGTTGGAATGTCATGCCCTTCGGCCTTAAAAATGCTGGAGCTACATATCAAAGGGAAATTACTACAATTTCCCATGACATGATGCACACCTTTCTTGAAGATTATGTGGATGAAGTTTTAGCCAAGTCACATGAAAGAAAAAATCATATACCTATTTTAAGGAAAATCTTTACAAGGTTGGAACAATTTAAAGTTAGGTTAAATCCTAGAAAGTGTGCATTTGGTATCCAATTCGAAAAGCCATTGGGTTACATAATTTCAGCCAAAGGAATAGAGGTAGATTCAGAAAAGGTGCAAGTAATTATGGAGATGGAAAAACCTAAAAACATTAGCCAAATGAGATCACTATAAGGAAGGATCCAATCCATTGGAATATTTATATATCAATTAGGAGAAAAATTCCATTCTTTCACGAGGTTGTTACACAAGGATATCATCTTCAAATGGGATGATGAATGTGAAGAGGCTTTTACACTCTTGAAGACATACTTAGTAAATCCACCTATTTTGATATCACCCATCAAAGATAAACCCATATTATTGTACATTTCAGGAACAAAACATTCTTTGGGGGTTTTATTAGCATAAGAAGATGATGAGGGCAAAGAAAGAGCAATTGATTACCTAAGCAGAACCTTGGTTAAATATGAGTTAAATATAGTTTCATGGAGCGAGCTTGCTTAGGGATAGTTTTTTCTTCTCAAAAACTATGACATTATCTGTTGATGCACAAGGTCAAATTGATTGCTAAGATTGATCCTCTCAAATATTTAATTAGCAAAATAGCTCTCATAGGACGGATTTCTAAATGGGTGATGATATTAAGTTAGTTTGATATTGATTATGTGGACCAAAAATAAACTTAAGGGAAAAGTAATAGTGGATCAATTTGTGGAGAATCCCTTAGTTTCAGATCATCCTATTCAAATATATTTTTGAGATGCATAAATAGTTAATGTGGAAGCAAAAGCATGGAAGTTGTATTTTGATGGATCTTATACCCAACATGGATCAAGAGCCGACATTTTGTTGATCACACCTCAAGGATACACTATTCCTAAATCCTAAAATATTGTATTTCCATGTACCAATAACATTGCAGAACATGAGGCTTTAGTCATTGGAATTAAAATGTCTTTAGAATGGAATTTGACCAAACTGCAAGTATATGGAGATTCATAACTAGTCATTAATCAAATTAATGATGAATACCAAACTAAAGATGAAAAATTTATGCCTTACAAGAGGATGGTGATGATTGGAAAAAGTACTTTATTTTGATCACATTTGAACAAATTCCAAGAGACAAAAGTAGAGTAGTGGATGTCATGGCTACTCTAGCTTCATTACTTCAAATGCCAAATCAGAATGATAGGTATGAGTTCTTGGTGGAATAATTGGTAAAACCTACTTTTGACTTACCCAAAACCCAACTCATTTTCCTATTGAATGGACATGACTCACCTTGGTATGGAACTATATTTACCTATCTTAAAAACCAAGTCTTACCTTTGGACCAAACCTGAACCCAAAAGAGACATTTCATATGCCAAGCAACCCATTATACTATCTTATTTGACACATTGTATCATAAAATTCTTGACAGAATGCTACTTAGGTGTCTAGAGGATGAGGAGTAAAAAATATCTTTACGTGATGTTCATGAGGGTATTTTTGGGTCTCATTTGAGTAAATTGAACCTAGCTAATAAAATCCTTCTCATGGGTTATTTTTGGAAAACCTTAGAGAAATATGCTTACCAATTTGTCAAATTATGTCTGAAATGTCAATATCACAAAGATATGATTCATGTTCCCACACAAGAGTTACACCCAATAATTAGACCATGGCATTTTAACCTATGGGGATTTGATCTTATTGGGTTGATTTATCCACCTTCATCCAATGGTCATAAGTTCATTATAACTGTGAAAAAATACTTTACAAAATGGGTAGAAGTGGTGTCATTAACAACTACAATAGGTAAAAAAATCTCCATGTTTATTCTAAACTACATCATTTATCAATATGGTATTCCTCAAGCCATCATAACAAACAATGGAAAATAATTCAAAAATAAGGATGTGGATGAATTGTGTGAGACCTTTCACATTATGCACTATTCTTCTTCAATTTACTATCCTCAAGGAAATGGTCAAGCTGAAGAAAAAAATAAAAAAACCCTTAAGATATTGAAGAGATCGGTTGATAATGCAAGAAAGGATTGGCATATATAACTTAAACCTGCATTGTGGGCATATAGAACAAGCATTAGAATACCAATGGGGGAAACACCATTTTCTTTGGTCTATGGAGAAGAAGTTGTTTTACCTTTAGAGGTTGAAATCCCATCTTTAGGAGTATCATTACAAGGGTTGATAAATTATGAGGATTATAGGGTTGCAAGACTCCAAAAATTGGAACTATTAGAAGAACATCAAAGTCAAGATTATGAGCACTTGAAAGTGTACCAAAACCAAATTTCAAGAAACTACAACAAAAATATCAAACCTAGAGCATTTCAAGTGGGAGATTTAGTATTGAGAGAGAACCCTAAGAATCAAATAGAGTGAGAAAAGAAAGGGAAATGGGAAGAAAATTGGCTAGGACACTTTTTTATTACTTTTTCTTTTGGCACAAAAATATACAAACTGGATAAATGTGAAGAGATGAGCTACAAGAACCTATTAATAGCATTCACTTGAAGAGGTTTTACACATGAGTAGATGAAATTGTATAGGTTGAAAGAGTATCAGATGAAAGTGTATCTGATGAGATTAGTATCATTCTTTATACATAAGAAAAGTTCAAAATACAAAAACATGAGAAAAGTTCAAAATCCCCAAAAATGAGAAAGATCAAAAAATTAAAAAACAATGGAAAAGCAGAAAGGCATAAAAAGAGAAAAATTGAGCATGAAGAAAGAAAAAACATTCAAAAGATTCAAAACTTATTTTCTTGGTGAAAACCTAGAAAATAGGCGCCTTGATGATATCAAAAAATAAGTAAATAAAAAAAGAGAAAAGTGCATTGGTGAAAACCTAGCAATAGGTGCCTTGGTAGCAAAAAAAGAAAAAAAGGAAAAAAAAAGGAAAAGAAAGAGAGAAAAAGAGAAATAAATTCAAAAGGTGAAAACCTAGAAAACAAGTGCTTTTTGATCCCTTAGGTCTTTTCTAGTTGCATTTATACATATTGAATTTTCTATCTCATTGTATATATCCTTGCATCCATCAATTGTACATAGTCATAATTAAGTTTTTGAGCTGCATTGTTAAAGCCTTGGTCGCATATTAGGTTTCATTTGACTAGATTTACACATGGTTTCATATTCACTTGGGGAAAAAGATTGGTTTTTCATGGATAGATTTAATAATGACACCTTTTTGGTCACATGACATGAGAGATTTTCAAAACTTCAATGGCTAGATTTATATCATTGTTCAAACCACACATTTGATCTTGGAACTTTATCCTTGAGGTTTATGACCCTATTATCAGGATTACAAATTGACAAAACCTAATTGATCAGAATGGATGGAATTCTATTAATTTTTTTTTGATACAATACAAAAAATTAAAGTTTTTGAGGATTATTAATTGAGTCATGTACTTTTTAGCTAATCAATATTGTTTTGACTAGATTGGCGATGATGAAGACATGATATTTTTCTTGATTTTTGTTTGACTATTTTGAGGAGGATCCACCAAAATATGTGAATTATTCTAATCACATGGTCATCAAAGGATCATCAAGGAAATTCATATATCAAGGAGGTTTGGCCTTTGTCTGTTTAAGGAAATGGATATCTTGGATATTTAGATTTGTTGTATCTTAATACCAACATCCAATTGTAACATTGAATCCGATGAAATCGGTATTTAGACTCCAATGGTTGATCTTTAACTAGTGAGGGTTGTACTAGTTTTAACTTATTAAATATCAATGAAAGCAGTATTCATATTATCATGATGTGGTTATCTAATCAGTGATGATTGTACTTTCTCTTGGTTCACAAAGGCTCAATGATGAAAATATATCTTATTTTGCATTTATTTTGCAAAGACAAAGTGACAGTTAGTTGCATTTCATTCTTAGATTAATTTTATTTAGGGGATTTCCTAAGTTCAAGGGGGTTAATTATTCAAAGAGGTGATATCTTTATCTTGGTTCAAACCAATCAATTATGGAGACTTTGTTGTGTATTTACTATTGCATTGCATTAATCATTAAAATTTACTTATAAGATATACATCATTAAATAGTATTCATTATTGAAAATCATTATAAACATTTCATCATTCATATAGGTAAATTTCATTGAAATATTGCAAATATAAAAATACAAAAAACACAACATGCATTCATTTAAGTTCATTACATTTATCATTTAGATTGCATACACCATAAATTAAAAGCATGAAAAATAGAATTGCATATGTTTTAATTCATCTAACTATGTCATATATAAGGAATTGCATCCATAGCATGTAAAAATAAAGTGCATCATAAACATCATATAGACATCAGAATATCAAGGAAAGTCTTATATATAATATCATGGAAATCAAAGCAATCAAGTCATCATAATAAATGCAAATCAAATATCCAACATGTCCAAACTACATCATAAGAACAAGGTACATTAAAGTACTGATCAAATCAACACATCTGATAAATCAAATACAATGCATGTGATCCAATGATCTCTCAATATCAATCATGACCTTCTAGGGACACCTGATGCATATGCTATCCCTGATCCACCTACTGTACCACCTGTCCCATCTAGATATATATGTTTTATGATCTAGCATGTGTACTAGGAGGAACCTAACTAGTGCTATCTATACTCGGCCTTTGTGCCATCATAGTCATGAACTACCGCATCATGCTTGCAACCTAATCAATCCAACCACTCATCATTGTCATCCCAGCCTGTAAGGTCCTGACATCCTGAGTCAAGGTGTCTATGGCCTATGGAGCCTATGGAGGCTATGGAGAAAGAGGAACCTATGGTGCAATATGTACCTGTGGAACAATCTATGGAAGAACCTGTCTCTGTGAAGGAGCCTGTCCCTATAGAAGAACCTATCTAGCAACAACTATCTGAGCCTACCTAGCCAATCTCTATCACTTTTGTCCCCATAATGTTTCTGGTACTGGCTACACTGGTCTCATCCTATAACCACCTCCTATACCATGCACATGACCACCCCTCATCCATGGACCTACATTTCCTCTACCTCTGCCTCGAGCTCGCTGAGGAGCTCTCTGAACCCATATACCACGTTGTACTCTTACACCCCCTCATCCACCATCACCACCACCATCATCATCATTCACACGATCATCCATATCAGGACTCGAATCACTAGGATCAGTAAACCGTGGGAACCTGTGTCGAGTAAACCATTGTGCATAATCTACCAACATCCCAACATTTTCTATGTACTCACACATATCCCACTACATATACCCTAATTTTTCAATGTGATCACAGGAATAATAGTAATCAACATGGGCACCCCACATAGATCTCTCAGCCTATACTTGACTGTATAGTACTAAACCCTGGGGTATGTCTTGAGTCCTGCCATACTGTCAAGACACTCTATAATAGAAAAATCTCTCAATCACTAGTGGTGACCGACCTATCATTAATCATGGTACAAACATGTAAGGAAAATCATCATCATCCTCATGCCAAGGCTCACATCCCATATATGATCTCCATATAACCTGATCTATATCATCAATCATACGTCTCTAGTAATCTAACTTTCCTAGCCGAGGCTGGATAACCATGCCATCATACAAGTATGTATATTACCATCTAACATCTCTTTGTCTGGTAGAAATCCACCTTGAAATAGGGATATGCTCCCATGTCAATAGGGATATGCTCCCATGTCTATAACTATAATAGCATAACTCCTTCTGACAATGCAACACTACCTCTGTAAACAATGTGGTGTAATTCATGATACAATTGTGACAAAATGCAAGAACCCCAATCAAATCTCCATGGATGAGCGATCGTATCCTCGATAATCCAACCCCAACCCACTGTAAATCCATGACCTCAACGATCTGGAAATAATAATTCATCGATCAATGTGCCTAATATTGAAGGAAGATGAGGGAAAGAAACAAATTGTGCCCATGGAATATTATCATCACCAATCGTAGGATCTACAAACACCCATATGCACGTGCTGCCATCATGGACCTGATTTTTATATACCCGATCTCCTTGATTTGGGATCCTCAATAGCCTATACACATCCTCTGACATGATAGTCATATCTCCCAATGGAAAGTGAAAGGTATTATGGTCAGAGTTCCATCGCTCTTCCATAGCTATTAATATTCCTTAGTTCATTTGGGACTGAGATAACTCAAGGAGGTAAAATAGACCACATGGACCAATCACATGTCTCTTGTGACCCGATAATTGATATACCATATCTACAAACCAAGCTAGTATGCCCCGAACATATAAATTTTGGAACGGTACCTATTTTGAAAATCAAGTCAATGTGATTAGTATTATCATTCAAATGGATTATTCTACATCAATAAATCATCAAATCAACCTATCGCTCTTTTTGAGCAATATCAACTATTTTTTCCTAACTCTATATCGTGAGAAGGGGAAAATACATCAGTTATCCTATCCTACCTATCTGATTGATATTTAAACATCCATCTAACCAATCATCCTAACATCCTAAACACTTGATTTCATTAATAAATCACACCTGCTTATTTTTGCAATCAATCTAGTATTCAATTTATCAGAGACAATAAAAAATGATCAAGGTTTTTCTTTCTTTTCATCCATACATCATTTTTCTTGTGTGTACATGCTTTTTCAGATGTTCTAGGTGTCATTTTGGGTTACGCATCATTTTAAATATCATACGCACCATATCAGAGCCCTAGTTTCTACACTGGGAACTCTGGGAATTGTACGCTCATTAGGTTGTCTAGCCTTAACTTAAAACTAAAACATAGACATACAACACTTGACACTAGACAAATGGTTTAGGCTATCTTGAATTTTCTTGGTCCTGAGAGAGTCAGAGTAGAGCAGGATGCATCCCACCACTCTCATAGAGAAGAGAGACAGAGGGAGAGGTCTAGGAGTTCTCGTAGGAGGACCATTATAGTGGACCCTGATGTGGTGGAAGAAAACCACATGAGGGACCTGATGAGAGGGAAGCCTATCCCATTTGATGGGAAGGTATCTAGTATGGAGGCTGAGACTTAGCTCATAGCCTTAGAGAGGATCTTCTCTATGCACGACTTTATTAGCAATACTAAAGCGAGGTACACTATGATGCAACTGTCACACTTTGGAGGTATATGGTGGAAGATCAAGGAGAATAAGATGGGTCTTCAGATGGACACAGTTACATGGGAGCTCTTACTTGAGAACTTTAGAGAGAGATTCCTTTATAATTAGTGGAGACAACAAAGGGCTGATGAGTTCCACAATTTGAGGTAGCTAAATTTGACTATTGAGCAGTATGAGCATCAATTTTTTGAGCTTAAACAGTATGCAGGCTACAATCAATATTATACACTTATGATACATCACTTTTTTTGAGGGCTTAATGCTCACATAGTGGGGGAAGTAAATCTCTTTGAGCCTATGATTCTATGAGCTGGGATCATTAAGGTCACTCTTGTAGAGGCTAATTTGGCCTTAGGTCATGGTGGTGGTCAGTTGGGTGCTCCTGCAGGTGGTGCATCTGGTTCTGGGGTTAGAGGTAATCAGTCTTGAGGGACTGGGAACTTTAAGGAACCCCCTAGCTTCTTTGTGGGTAATGAGAATTTGCAGCAGGAGGTGTCTTCTCCACCTAGTCAGAGCGGTGGTACTCGCTCTAGGGTTTCTCATGGTGGTCTGCGCGCCAGGTGCAATCAGTTTATTTAGCTTGCATAGAGCATGCAATAGAGTGTCAGTAGAAGCATTTTTCAACAATATAGTGCACCTTCAGTTAGAGGAGGTGGTAGTAGAGGGGCTTGTTTCACATGTGGGCAGCTTGGGCATATTGCAGTGAATTGTCCACAATGTGCTTCTTTGTTTTCTGAACAAAGACCTGTGACTTCCCAACCTATAGTTGGGAATGTCGGCAAGTCTCATAGAGTGTATGTAGCCTTTGATCATCATCCTCCAGTGTATCATCCTCATGTGAGTGAGTCTATGGGCAGAGGATGTGCAGCTAGTTTTCCAGTTCCTATAGCAGGGAATGACCCTCAGTGTTCGATCAGAGAGCAGGGAAGGGTCCTATGGGATCTGCACTTTGAGTCTTATGTGAATCATTAGGATGCTTCATGATTATAGGATCTATATCCCTATTTTTTTTGGGCTTCCAGGAGTAAGCCTAATCCTAGGGGGATTGGATGTAGTACCCACCCATAGTTTGCTTTCAATATTTGATTCCGCACTCTTTTAGGCAGTTATTTCAGTTGATTGGACAGATTCTTTTAGGCTACATTTCATATGAGATGTTATTGTTTCATTTGATGGTGATTCTGGATTATGATGTTATGGGTTTATCATATGCATAGATAGATGTGATGATATTATCATGATGATTATTATATGTTGATTTTAGATTATGATGCACTTACCCTTGTATACACCCTAAAATGGTCGCCTAGACTATGGGCCCCATTTATCATTTTATCAATTTATCAATTTCCTGAATCAATGCTTTGCAACATTTTCATAATCAATTTCCTTGATCAAATTGTAATTAATTCAATTATTTCAATATTTCTTAAGGTTTGATCATTTTTATTTATTTAAAAGATTTAATCTCCCATTTAATTAAATAAAATTCATCTTATTTAATTAAATTAAATTCCTCCTATTTAATTAAATAAAATTCTTCTAATTTATTTAATTATAAAGAAAACCCCTCTTTTAATTAAATAAATAAAAATCCCCACTTAAAGCACTTTATTTGATGAAAAAGGAAATAAGTTAAATAAAAATTAAATAAAATCCCTTTTTCTTCACATCTTCCTAAGTGGTGGGATTTTTGCCTCTTATTCATAGCTTTTGATTTTTGCCTCTTAATCTCAACCGTCCATTGTTCTTTAAAAGGAGACCTCTCCTTCTCATTTTGGAGATCATATTTTTCATAGTATTGTTATGCTGCAGGTTTGGAGAGCAATTTTGGAGGAGGATTTGAGCACTCAAGCTTGGATATTGCAACTTCTCTCTTCTTGTCTTCTTCTTGCATCCATGGCTATTCATGT
>MU227527.1:4691606-4714605 GCA_018584345.1 Thuja plicata | reverse complement strand
GATTGGAAAGCTTATTTATCTAACTCAATCAAGACCTGACATATCTAATGCAGTTGGCATTGTTGGAAGATTTGCAGCTGAACCCAAGCATAATCACCTAATGGAAATCAAGAGAATATTCAGATATTTTAAAGGAACTATAGACTATGGTTTATGGTATCCTAAATTAGAGAATATACTAGTTCATGTGTATACTGATGCAGATTGGGCAGGTTGTATTGATGATAGAAAGAGCACTTCAGGAGGAGCAGTATTTCTTGGAGAAAGGTTGGTAGCTTGGACAAGCAAGAAGCAAAATTGTATTTCTCAGTCAACAGCAGAGGCAAAATATGTTGCAGCAACACTGAACTATACAACAATTGTTTGGATCAAGTAGATGGTTAAAGATTTTAGTATTTAGGTTGAATATCTTATTGTTATTCATTGTGATAACACCAGTACTATTAACATGTTTAAGAATCCTGTGATGCACGCAAAGAAAAAACACATAGAAATCAAGTATCATTTTCTGAGAGAAAAAATTGCAGACAAAGAAGTGACATTGGACTATGTAAGCACAAAAGATCAGTTGGCAGACATTTTTATGAAGCCTTTAGCAAAGGATACCTTTGAGTATCTAAGGGAGAAGTTGGGAGTCATTCCCACTCCTAAGTCTGATTAAAGAAAGTAGCAAAGTACATCAATCCTGTGTGACTGATGGATGGTTGACTACTCTACTTCTGGAGTAGTACCTAAGCATAATGGTTTATGGTGCCCTTCGCCATTGATGTCAATGGGGGAGTATATACCAATAAAAAAAAAGACAAACAAGGAACACATACAAGGAGCTTATATTATGGGGGAGTAAAGAAACACAGTAGGGAAGTATGACAATGGGGGAGTATTCAGAGAATACACAATACATGAAACTGCAACAGTATAAATGAATCTTTGATGAGGATATTGAGAAGATTGTATTAGAAAGAAGACACCATGAACATAATTTGTTTTTATATCATATGTTGCCATCAATTCCAAAGGGGGAGATTGTTACAGATTTGATTCTGAACAGTTGATTGATTATATGTTTGTCATTGATGACAACATATAATACATAGCAGTACTTCTATATGTACTTATCCATATGATGACATGAAGACCAGCATGGATAGATACATGTTTTTGACATGTTTATGATGCTATGTTCATACACGTAGACTTATATACAAAGTTTTAGTAAAGATATGTAATTCTATTATTGACGGTTACAGTTCTAAAGGATTAACGATTTAAGGCCGACGTATGTAACATGTTGATCAAGTTGTGCCTATCTTCAGGATATGTGTGTGTATATTCATGATGAGTTATGAGCTGTTGATATTAATCTTAACGTGCCAAACATATTTCAAGAAGATTACAAAGTTATGATTAAATTGGTGAAGCCGACTTAGTGAAGCGACGTGTCTGTTCAACATTGACTTGCACGGTTGTAATTATGCTTGCACACTTAGTAGAGCTGACAAGGATGTTATGAAGAGTTTTCTAATAGGTCACATGATCTTATATTTGGTGTATGTATTTATACAAGGTCATTTGTGATAAGAAGAGTTGCAAAAGCCAAAGATTGACAAGCAGAGTAGAGTGTTGATGCAGCAGAGCTATATTTATCATATGTTGATAATATAGATGTTTATGTTGAAGCATTCAAAATATAAGCTAGATTGTTATATTTCTTTACAAGAGGTTAAAGCATCGGTGCACAAAAGGAACTGATTAGACAAGCAGTGTTAAAGCAATAGTTCATTTCATTGGTACAGTGTGTATCAATTATCCAGAAGGTTGTAGCCTTCACCTCTTGGATAGTGAGTCCTCCACCCCTAATAGGGTTATTATAAAAGACTCCTAACAGGGTCCGACCCTTAACCAAGTTAACTATACTACTACATTGTATTGTACAACTCCTAACAGGGTTGAAGAATCTTTTAACATGGATTACTATAAACAGTATAGTTCTTTGTGGATACTAATTCCCACAAGGGTTTTTTACCATTTGGTTTCCCCGTAACCAAATTGATGTGTTGAGTAATGTGTTATCTGAATGTGCATTTAATTTACATTAGTCTAGATTAATAAGTATAATAGATTTAAAGTTTTCTGATAACTGATTCACCCCCCCTCTCAGTTATCCTTGAAGTATTCTAACAAATAGTTCTCCTCCATCCACTCCTCCTAGGACTCCATGAAGTAGGAGACATTCAAGATCACTATCACGATCTCCTAGCCCTAGGGGAAGAAGGGTTTCTAGACATGATTATTATAGGAGACAAACCCCTCCTAGGAACTCAAGGCCACCTTCCCAACATGCTCATTATGGTTCACAATATGGAGGTAGTAGCTCGAGCTTTGATCACACCTCCCAAGAATTTATGCAAATGCAACAAGAGCCACTTTTTCAATAGTATGTGGAGAAATATGTGGAGAAAAACAAGGATAAGTTCCTAGAGATCCTAATCAAGAAGGTTTCTAGAGTCCCTTATAACTTTGATGTGGATAAAAAGATTAAGAAGCAAGGTCAATACCAAGAGGAGAAGCTTGACTCAATGCAAAGAACAATAGATCAGATGTCTGCACCTAAGAATTCTTTCTCATTGGACTCAATTTTTCCTAATCCTTTTGATATGAGTGTTGACATGAAAGAATTTCCTAGAAAGGTTTAAATTCCTCAATATGACAAATATGATGGGGGTGGAGATCCACATGATCATGTGCACCAGTTTTATACCACAAGTTTTGAGTTCCATCAAGATGACTCTTATCTCATGAGGTTATTCCCACAAAATCTTAAGGGAAAAGCAATGGAATGGTTTACTAAGATAACTCCCTCTATTAAGACTTTCAAGGAGCTTGTTCACAGATTTGTTCAACACTTTGCATACAATGTTTCAAGTTCTATCACTTTGTTGGACTTATGTAGCTTAAAGAAGAATCAAGGAGAATCCTTTGTTACTTTCTTACAAAGGTGGAGACGAAAATGCTCTTGCTATTCTAGAACTATTCCTGACAATGAAAATATTGACATTCTTGTTAGTAACTTGGTTCCTGAATTGTAGTAATAAGTTAAGAAAGTGGTTTTTGATTCATTCGATACCATGGTTGAGACTACATGTAGAATTGAGGATGTTTTAAGAGAATAAGGAATTTTGACTAAACATGGAAATAACAACAACAATGGTCAAAACAACAACTCTAACAAGGATAAAGGGAAGAAACAATATTGGAATAGGAACAAATAAGTGGTTAATGATGAAGTTGTGGATTCATCTCAACCTAAAGATCAATTTGTGCTCCACTTATCTAGTAATGTTCAAGCCATGAAGCTCAATACATCCAACCAACAAGAAAGTAAGCCAACCTACCAAGGTAAGCCTAAAAGTTAAAAGTGTCAATTTGCAAAACTTGGTGAGTCATATGAGGATATTTTAAAGAAACTTATGGCTAACAATTTGGCACAGCCTCTTGATGCTGCAAATTTTCATATACTAGAAGTTAAACCACATTGGTGGAAGGAGAATGCCTATTGCATATTTCATAATGGTATTGGACATGACGTTGAACATTGTTGGAGACTCAAGAATATTGTTCAAGATCTCATTGAGAGTAAACAAATTACAATAGATGGATTGACAACCAACGCCGATCATAAGGCATTCAAGGAACCTTTTCCCAAATATGAAAAGGGGGAAACCTCTAAAATTAAGAATGGAAAAGCTAAGATCAATTATACTTAGATAAATGCGGAGAATGTTATCAATATGCTTGAAGTTGTTGAAAAAAATGTTAATATGATGAGTGGAATAGATCCTTATGGTTATGATCTAGATGAAGACTCTCCTCCTATTTTTATAAAGAACCTATTATGGTGCTAAGGGGTCCCAACTCTAGAAGATCGTCTCAAGCCCTTAATGCTATTACCCGAAGTCAAGGTCCTGTTGTCATTAGAGGACCCAATTCAATCCAATCCAATAAACCTAAGCAAGTGGCATCCAAGTCTATCACCTTGAAACCAACTATTAATCCTAAGTCAAATTACAATCTTGTTTATTAGTTACAAAGAACCCGTACTCAGATTTTGATCTTTGAGCTCTTAAAGTTATCCCCTAGACATAAACAAATCCTTGAGGAAGCTTTGTGCACGGAAAATGTCCCCAACAACTTAGATATTGATCAATTCCAGAATATGGTTAATCACATTGCTACCCCTCATTTCCTTTCATTTTCAGAAGATGATGATAAAGATTTGAGCCATCTGCACAATATTTCCCTTCACATTGAGGTTATGATCCATCGCACCCATTTTAGGTGCATGTTGATAGATGGGGGTGTTGGGCTTAATATTTGTTCTTTTAGTCTTTTGAAAGAATTGGGTTATTCTGAGAAAGTTATAGATACCAGAAAAATGATTACTATCAAAGCCTATGATGAGGCAAAAAGTAGTTCCAAGGGGTTGGTCATTCTCCTGTTAGGATTGGCCCTATTGAAAAGGATATTGTATTTCAAACAGTTGATGTTGGACCCCTTGTGTATAATATCTTACTTGGTAGACCATGGATTCATGATATAAAAGTAGTGCCATCTACTTACCATCAATGTGTTAAGTTCCCCTACAATGGAATAGATATTTGTATACCTGGGGATAACACTTTGTCTGTTAATTCAATTTCAGCATGGGCTCATGTTCCCCTCAATAGGGAAGCAGAAGATTTTGATGCAACCTTAGCTAAATGCAAAGACAAGATTAAGTTAGTAGACCTTTCTGTGGGGGGTTCCAACTCAACTCCCTCACAACATTACTAGTTTCACCTCGGTCTTATGGAAAACCTTCATAAGAAAAGAAGCCTTCCTCTTCAGCTATGACTTTATTTGAAAAATTTGTAGAATCATCAATGCCTATCCAAAATGAGAAAGAGGAAACATTTATTAGAGATTGGATATATAGAGAAGAAAAATATATGCACAATGAGAACTTCTCTCCCTCTCCTAAGGCTTATGGAAGAAGGTATAGCTTTGTCAAAAAAATGGGCTATCCTAGATATGGCCCTCTTAATCACAATTTGGATGCTAGGTCCAAACCTCTTGATCATGCTAAATTTGGACGCAAGTCTAAGAAGCCAGTTGGCCTAGGATTTGAAAATTGCAACAAGCGTACTAATCCTCTCTATGAAAAGTTGTATAGTGATGATGAACCTGATTATATACCTAATTTGATAAATAAAAAATATATGTGTGAAGATTGAGTCCCTTACACTACTCTCCTTTGGGAAGATTCAGATTTTTCAGTCACCCATGCATCATTTGCAACTTTAGAACAAGAATCAGATATAGAGGATCCTTTGAGAGAGTGTCAATGAAAGAATATTGTTTTTTTAATGGAAAGAGATAGTGCTAATTTTGATGAAACTAGACCTTCTACATCAAGATGTCCCAAACCTTCATGGTGTAAGCATCCTAGTCATAGTTCAGATACAAGTTCTAATGACTATGAATGAGACTCTTTTTTGGAGCCCTCCACAGTTGATAGAGATGTTGATGTTATTCACATCTATAGTTCTCAACCTGAGGTAGCTAATGAGTCACATGTAGGATTAGAGGTTTTTAACCCACATTTTGCCTTAGTGGATGATTCTTTTCTTGTTAGGATGAATCCTGATTTGGGTAACTTAGAGGGATACTTAACAGAATCCAACTCTTCAGTCACCAGCGATAATATCATTCACATTTATAACCTTGAACCAGTCATTGACTTATCCCTTATTCATCCTGACCTCATTGATTGGTCCCAACACTATCAATAACCTGAGCTTTTAACCTTCTAAAATGATTATGAGATAGCTTGTTATCTAAATTCCATTGAACTTGTAGTCTCTTCAACCAGTGAACCAGCTACCAATATGATAGAGCTAGACATAAAGTACCTTAGTCACAAGATAAAAAGAAAATAAAATCAAAAGAATAGGTGTTCTAATGGAAAAAACCACTGTGTTGCAGTGTCAGAACCAAAAAAAGTAAAAATAAATGATGTATCTGAAGGTGAAAACCTCTTTGAGGCACCTAAGGATGAGGTACTTGATTGTCTCCCTAGCTATTTTCAGGATCGATCTTCAGTGCTTATTGAACCAACACAAGCGGTTAATTTGGGTACAAATGAGGCTCCACAAATAGTACACTTGGCTGAGTCCTTGTCACCTCAAGAAAAATAAGCTTACACTAAGTTCTTACAGAAAAAGAAAATCAATTTTGCATGGAATTATTTAGATATGCCAAGATTGGACATAAATCTTATCATGCATCACTTATCTATAGCTCCAAATGTCAAACTAGTTAAACAGAAATTGAGGAAGATGCATCCTCACATAGCTCTTCTAGTCAAAGAAGAATTAGAAAAACTCCTTGGTGCAAAATTTATAAGAGCTATTGCCTATGATGAATGGATATCAAAAATTGTACCAGTTTCTAAACATGACAAATCCATTTGAGTTTGCACAGATTTTAGAGATCTCAATAGAGCATGCCCAAAGAATGATTTTCCACTCCCCCATATAGACATGATAGTGGATATGATTGTGGCTTATGAGATTTATTCTTTGATGGATGGTTTTTCTAGGTACAATCAAATTAAGATAGCTCCTGAAGATCAAGAAAAGACTGCATTCACTTGTGCATGGGGTACCAATTGTTGGAACATTATGCCTTTTGGATTGAAAAATGCTGGAGTTACCTACCAACGAGCTATGACAACAAATTTTCATGACATGATGCATAAAAATATGGAATATTATGTGGATGACATCTTGGCCAAGCCTAAACAAAGAGACACACACTTAGATGATTTAGATGTCATTCTGGATCACATGGAACAATTTCAACTAAGGTTAAATCCTAAAAAGTGTGCATTTGGAGTCACCTCTGGAAAATTACTTGGTTTTATCATTTCAGCAAAAGGAATAAAGGTGGACCCTGAAAAAGTTGAAGCAGTAATAGATATGCCACCTCCTAAAAATATTAGTCAAATGAGGAGTCTTCAGGGATGTCTTCAATCTATAAGGAGATTCATTTCACAACTGGCAGATAGAGCTCAACCCTTCAACAAGAACTTACACAAAGGAGTCAAATATGTTTGGAATGAGGATTGTCAAAAGAGCATAGATCAAATCAAGAAATATTTGGAAAATCCTCCTATTTTGATGCCTCCTATCCCAGGGAAACCACTTATTCTATACATTTCAATGACATAATATTCCTTGGGGGCATTACTAGCTCAACTTGATGAAAATGGGAAAGAAAGAGCAATATACTACATTAGTCGTACTCTTGTTTCATATGAGGTTAATTACACTAGCATTGAGAAAGCTTTCCTTGCTATTGAGTTTTCTTCCCAAAAGTTGTGACATTACATGCTTGCACATGCTATACACCTCATAGAAAAAATAGATCCACTCAAATACTTTCTAAGTAAGGCTACCCTCACAGGTAGACTTGCTAAAAGGATGATGATACTTTCAGAGTTTGACATAGAGTACATTGATCATAAATATATCAAAGGACAAGCCATAGTAGATCAATTGGATGATTTCCCATTACAATATAATACACCTATTCAAGTTGACTTTCTAGATGAACACCTCATGTATATGACTAAAAGAACATGGAAGATGTTCTTTGATGGATCTTTTATGCAAAATAGTTAAGGAGATGGTGTGTTGTTTGTTTCTCCTCATGCGTACATGATTCCTAAGTGTTACAAGTTATTGTTCCCATGTACAAACAAAATTGCTGAGTATGAAGCTTTAAAAAATGGACTTAAGATGGCCATATAATGGAGAATCACATAGTTACACATCTATGGGGATTCACAACTGATAATCAACCAAGTTAATGATGAATATCCAAAAAAATATGACAAAATGGTACCTTACAAGAAAATAGTTGATTCCTTGAAATGATACTTCACATTTGTCACATTTCAGAAAATCCCTAGAGTAGAAATAAAAGTAGTTGATGCTATGGCTACACTTGCTTCACTCCTTTAGCTAGATCAACATGAATCCAAATTTGAATTCCTAGAGGAAGAGCTACATCATGCTATCTTTGACTCCCAAGAAATCCATGTCATTTGTACCCTTGTTGGTCATGAGTCATCCCATTATGGTGCCATTTACTCATATCTTCATGATGGCATCATACCTAAAAACTTTAATTGATCTAAACGTAGAAACCTTACCTGAAATGCCTCTCGTCATTCCCTTATTGCTAGTGATTTGTATAGGAGGGGTCTAGATGGAACACTTCTTAGATGCTTAGAAAAGGAAGAATTTGACCAAGCGTTAGTTGAAATTCATGAGGGCATCTGTGGGGGACACTCCAATGGTCTTGCCATGGCCCGAAGGTTGCTTAGGTGGGGTACTATTAGCCTATGATGTAGATTGATGCAGTAAATTTTACAAAGTCATGTGAAAAGTGTCAAAAATATAGTAACCTGATACATGCTCCAGGCAGGGAGCTCATTCCTTCTATGTCTCATTGGCCATTTCAGCGTTGGGCCTTTGACCTTGTTGGGAAGATTCATCCCAACTCATTAGGTGGACATAAGTTTATAATTACTTCTACTGATTAATTTACTAAACAGGTAGAAGCTATCCCACTTTCTGTTGCCTCAGGCAAGACAGTCTCTCTATTCATTCTGAACCATATCATCTATCGATATGGAGTGCCTTTTGAAATTATTGCTAACAACAGAGGCTAGTTTAAAAATAAATACCTTAAACAATCTACAAGAAATTCAAGATTAAACAACATTGGTCCTCCATTTACTTCCCGCAAGGAAATGGTCAAGCAGAGGCATCAAACTAGACCATTCTTAAAATCTTGCAAATAACAGTTTGTAAGAATGGTAGAGATTGAAATTTATAGATAAATCCATATTTCTGGGCCTATAGAATGAGTATTCGTACTCCTACTGAGGCTACTCATTTTTCCCTTGCCTATGGCACTGAAGCAGTGTTACCTTTGGAGGTTGAGATTCCTTCACTTAGAGTTTCTCTCCATGGTCTAGTTACAGATGAAGACTACCACACCATGAGACTTCAAGAGTTAGAAATTTTAGATGAAAAATTTCAAGCATCATTTGACCATATGAGGGTCTATCAAAAGTGCATGTCCAAAGCCTTCAATAAAAAGGTTCACCCTAGATAATTCCAAGTGCGAGATCTTTTCCTACGTGAAAATCCTAAGAATCAATAACATAGAGATCAAAAGGGAAAATTTGAACCTAATTGGCTTGGACCTTACATCATTACAACAACTTTTGGGATAGGTGTTTATTTACTATCTACAAAAAAGGGAGAGGAGCTCCCTAATCCTATCAATGTCTTGCACGTGAAGAAGTTCTATCCATGATGCTCATTCTGTCTGGGGGCCTCCTTTGTACATAATTATTGATCCTGAAAAAAATTCAAAATAAAAAATTCAAAAATTCAAAAAAATAGAAAAAGTACCTTGGTGAAACCCTAGAAACAGGTGCCTTGGTAGCAAAAATTTTTAAAAAAAAAATTCCTGAAATAAAGAAGAAAAAAATGAAAAAAAATTAAAAAGAAAACAATTGTAATAAAATCCAAGTGGTGAAAACCTGGAAACATGCGCTACTTGAGGCCTTTGCACTCCTATTTCTTAGTGCATGTCCTTGACACTTAGCCTTTCTCCATCATTCCTTGTCCTTGTTGCCTTGGTTTGGAATTTTTCTTTGTCTTTGTCTAGGGGGCATAACTATGTTAGCTTTGGTCTCTTGGATGCGTTAGTCTTTAGGAAATCTCACCCAAATGGTGTTTTTCAACACCACCTCAACTGTATTTTTCAATACAACCCCTTGACATTGAGTGTTTTTCAACACTTATCAGTTTGGTCTTACCCATTTTTGTCATATGGTCTTACCTGCTTGCAAGCATTTGATCATTATCCTCAGAACTCAATATTAGTTAACACACTTAAATTTTTAAACACAATACTTAATGCTTGAGCTATGTCATGATCTTTTCTTTGTGTGCTGACTGTTATTATTTTTCATTGAGTGTCCTTGTCTAATAATTCTCTCTTGGATGCATAGCTAGAGGACTTTGGGCATGGGGCATGTTTTTATTTGCTTCATGCTTTATACTTCACTATTTTTGCACAACCATTCTGCTGGTCATCCTGGCCTCTATGCCTTGATGCGAGTGTGGTTTTGCTAAATTAAATTGGATAAGCTAACATCATAGTCATCTTGACCTTTATGTCCTTGATGCTTAGGTTAGAATCTTTCCACATTCTAATCCAATATAAATCACATTCATATCTTCATAGTTTCACTTGTGACTAGTGATGATTGTGTGATTTTCCAATGTCCATTAATAATGGCTCAATGATGAAAATAAGTTCCTTAACATTCTCTAATGAATGATGAACACAAAGTCCTATGTTACAGTTGCTCTATTGCAAGTACACCTTTGCATTTTCATGTAGCTTTCATTGTTAGACCTCATGTTAGTTTGTATTTTTAGGCTACATTATGAGTTTGAGAGGGCTTTCCTTTATCTTTCTTGTGGACTTTTAATCAACTATGATCACATTCTGATCTTCATTTCCTTATCTTCTTTCGTGATCACAATCAAAATTTTCAATCTTAAACAGTTGATTAATTTTGAGGCATTCTCTTTCTTAAGGCAAATTCTCTTTCTTCTCTCCATTTCTTTCCACCTCTTCCAAACTTCTATCTTCCATTCACTTTCACCCTTCTTCTTCTTCTTCTTCTTCTTCTTCTTCTTCTAATTCAACCTGGGGCATAATATTTCATACTTGATTATCTACCTTGGTTCTGTGATCTTTATATCTTTCATCTTACATCAAGAACCTTATCTTTAGTTTGATTTGATCAAATTTATCAATTTACTGTTCTCCTCTATCTCATTTTGATTTCGATCACGAGGGGGCAGTACCTATCAAACCTCAATCCTTGATTCAGCTTTATCAATCCTATCAATTGCTCCGCTTGGGGAAACCTTGCTTGAGATTCTTATCTTAGACATGTCAATTACTTACAAACAATGGTATTGACCTTGTCTTATTTTGCAATCATCTTATCTTTGTTCTGATATCAATTACTTACATACAACTGTGTTGATATCTATGTTGTTTTGTGATCCCAAATCGATCTCACACTTCAACTGCATTATTTGACTACATATGTTCCTATAATGATCACACATTAGTCAAAGAGGGGCAAATGTATGCACCCTAAAATGGTCGCCTAGACTATGGGCCCCATTTATCATTTTATCAATTTCCTGAATCAATGCTTTGCAACATTTTCACAATCAATTTCCTTGATCAAATTGTAATTAATTTAATTATTTCAATATTTTCTAAGGTTTGATCATTTTCATTTAATTAAAAGATTTAATCTCCCTTTTAATTAAATAAAATTCATCTTATTTAATTAAATCAAATTCCTCCCATTTAATTAAATAAAATTCTTCTAATTTATTTAATTATAAAGAAAACCTCTCTTTTAATTAAATAAATAAAAATCCCCACTTAAAGCACTTTATTTGATGAAAAAGGAAATAAATTAAATAAAATCTCTTTTTCTTCACATCTTCCTAAGTGGTGGGATTTTTGCCTCTTAATCATAGCCTTTGATTCTTGCTTCTTAATCTCAACCATCCATTATTCTTTAAAAGGAGACCTCTCCTTCTCATTTTGGAGATCATCTTTTTCATAGTATTGTTATGCTGCGGGTTTGGAGAGCAATTTTGGAGGAGGATTTGAGCACTCAAGCTTGGATATTGCAAATTATCCCTTCTTGTCTTCTTCTTCTTGCTTCCATGGCTATTCATGTAGATTAGATTCATATTTCCTTTCATAGATTAATCTTGCATTGTTATCATTTAGATTAATTTCCTCTTATGCATTGCAATCATATAGAATAGATTTCATTTTCATGCATTGAATTTCTCATTTCATGGTGTACTTGCATGGGCACAGCTAGGTCAATTTGAGGGCCTCCATTAACAACCTTTACACTCTATGAATAGAGAGCTATGAGTCGATATTTGAGGCCTCATTCTTGAGCAACCTTGAATGGAATAACCCATAGAAGTGTGTCAACATTTTAGCACACAACCCCATACTTGCATGTGTATGGTTATCTTATATGTTGATGTTCTTGTGACATGTTTGTTGTGGTAGAGGACGGAAACATAGTTACTTTCTTTGCAAGATCCACATGTTCGACCGATCCCTATCATTGTTTGTGATATTATATTGGATGTACATGCATGTTCTTTTCATGACAAGATTGTAGGTACAGGGCATCATCTTTCCTGAATTGGAAAGAGTGAGTGTGCCCATATATTCATCTTAATGGTAAAAAGAAGAGGTAACTTACAGACCCAAAACCCTAACCTAAGCCTATTGTCCTAAGTATTGGACGAGTATCAGTCTAACTACCCTACCCATATTTTTCTAGTTGACGTAAATCTGTGGATCCTATCTTTTTATGTGTATGGGTTGATTTTGAGTGATTTTAGTTGACTGTTGTGATATTGTGTGATTTATCATGTATTTGTGAAATTGATTATTATTGAAATTAATTATTAAATATAGAGTATTTAATTAATTGAATACCTATGTTTAATTGAGAAATTAGTTATAGCGCAATTATTGAATATTGGAATTTAATTAAATATTTAAATTGGAATTTGAATTATATTAGCTTTTATGCATAGATAAGTGTGCTTTAAGTATTTAATCTGTTTACTTTATATTTTAACTAATTACATTTGCAAGATATTATTGAAAATTGAGTTTGAATTCAAAAGGCAACTTGGTTTAATGAGTCAAAGTTGAGTTGTGCAAGTAAATAGATATTTTTAATTAATAATTATTATTTACTTTCAATTTTGAGTTGAGTCCTTTTAGTGGTTAATTGGTGTGTTGTCATTAAGCTTTGCATGATTGGGGGAAGTTGATTATCTTTAAGAGAATTCTCCTCTCATTTTGGGATAACAAGTTTTTGGTGAAGACATTTTTTGAGAGCATTTTTGTGTGTTCTTGTTGTCTTGCTTTTTTTGAATTTTGTGTGTGCTTGGAGGCTTGAGTATTTGTGGAGATCTTGGCTTGGGAGGTTTCGTGGTTCCATATTTGCATTCGGAGGCTTCGTGATTCTTCATCTTCTTACAAAGATTCTTTGTCAATTTTTGGTAGATTTGAGGTAGGGTTTGAAAAAAAAAACCCCTTTGTGATTTCAATTTGTGAATTTTGTGTTTTCTATGTGTTTGAAGCATTTACATTTCCATAATTAGGTCTTTTACATTTTTGGTTAAATGGGTATCTTAGAAATCTCTAGATCTATTTTTTTTTAGAAAAAAATAAACTTCGCATAGTAATGTTATGCTGCCAAAATTTTTGTAGAAAAAAGTCATTGGAAAGGCCTTGAAAATTGATAAATTAAATAGTCTATAGTTGTGACTATAGTAGAGGAAAAATAATTAGTTTCATTTGAAAATTCCCTTTAGAAAATTCAATTATTTAAAAAAAAATAGTCACTGAAAAAATACAGTCTATTAAAAAAACACTAGTAAAAAAAATTGTATTCCCAGAAAAGACGAATTAGGGAAAAAGACAAAAAGAAGAAGAAGAAGAAAAAAGAGATAAAAGGAAAAAAGTCATTTATGTATTTTCCGTTTTCAGAATTATTTTGTAAAAAAAAAGAAATTGATTTATTTGATTGATTGGAATTTTTTTTTTAAAGTTAAATTAAAATTTTGTATTGGGGGGGGATGGGTTTGACCGTACCCACCCCATGTGGGATCCGCACCGGTAGCAGGCCAGCCGGCCCGAGGTTGTGCTGTTGTAGCGGCGGCAGGCTGCCAGAGGGGGGCCCACACTACCATGTGGCAGCATGACCACCCAAAGGCAGCCGGTTGCAGCTGCCTTGGGTAACACAACATATGTGTTGCGGGGAAAGAGTGGGGGGCCTGCGGGGGACCCTCTCCCCCCAAACACATTTTTAAATTTGTTTAAAATATAGTTCTTTTTTAAAATGTTTTTTTTTTATATATTTAATTTTAAATTATTATTTTTAAATACTTTTAAATGTGTTAGTTTATAAAATGTTTAAAATTTATTTCACTTTTAATATATATTATTAATATAATCATTTTAAATATTTAGCTAATAGTTTATATTAATTTAAAAGATGTATAATTTATATTATGGATATTTTAATATTATAGAATTTGATTTATTTAATACTATTTAGATTTAGTTCATTTAATATTAATTAAATTAGATTTCGCTAATATTACCGTAATTAAATTGGTTTATTCAAATTAATTTTAGATTAGCATATCTACAATTGAATTAGTTAAAATGGTTGTTTTATTCCTAGTAAATTAAAATGGAGTGTTTAATTGATTTTTAAAATTGGTTTAATTTATGCAAATGGAATTCAATTGATTTAATTATATGCATGTAATAGTCTTTTTATTGTCACTTTGAGGCTATTAGGGGTAAAATTATAGATTGATTAAATTGGTTGGTTTAGTCTAACTAATGAAACCTAGTCTTTAGAAGATTATTACTTTGCAAATGGAACGGTTTTTATCTTTGTAAATTGAAGATGTATAATGGCTTATTGTCAATTCTGCATGATGTAATGTTGTTTCTGTTCCTTATGTATTTTCTCTATGATTGGGTATCAGGGTTTTAGATTTCCCTAGAATGTATATACAGGTTGGGGGGTGTTTTTCATTTCTATTTATGATGTGGTGTGTGTACTTTGTGTAATTACCCTAAACTGACCATGTAAACCCTTCGATAATGATATCTAAATGTGTACCTCTTTGCGACCATTCCTGTTATGTGTGGATACTGGATTGGGTATACTCAATATTTTTTTACCTATGCTAGATCTATGTAGGATTTGTGAGCCTAGGGTAGGTTACCTAGATGTGTAGTAAGGGGTGGCTTGCAATAAGTTCTGTGTCTGTAAGTGACTATTGAGATTGCTTATTGTAAGTAAAATTAATAAGTGATAACTTAATGTATAACTGAGAGATCGTAAAATGAGCTAATAAGATGTGTTTATCCTCACCCATGCTTAAGTGATAGTAAATACTATGATGGAGGATGAGATGATGCTTGCCCCCTTGCGAGGTGCGGGTTCTGGCATAGTTAGTGGCCTTGTCAGTTTATGGTGCAGGGCACCACCCTATTTCATGTTTGGTTGTTGTTTAGGGTTGTTGTAGGTGTTTGTGTGTGTGTTAGAATAATACCTAAGGGTTGGATACAATGATATTTTAAATTCATGATTGTAAGAGCCTTAGGGCTCATTAGGTGTTTTGGGACATTTTGACTTCAAATTGTGAAATGTTGCCATTTTAGGAAAATATGGGTTAGAGATATTTTTTATGACCCTACAAATCCTATTTGGGGTCTTAGAAGTCAACATACATCATCGAGTTGACAAACAAGGTCAAAATGTTCAAAATACAAAATGTTGCTAGCAACTTTGAAAAGCTGCTTGAGCAACTTTAGCAAGAATTGACAAAATATAGTTAGAACTAATGTAACTACCCCATTCTTGGTATATGAGCATGGATTTGATGATTTGAGAAGGTTAATGAGATTTTGGATTGAAACACTTAATTCTGACACCTCTGTACGGATGACTATATTCACATTTGTGTAATCTGTACTGTATCTTTGCTACTGTACGACTGTGTACGGATTGGCATAGGTGATCGGGCTCCATGATAGTGTAGTGTTTTCTTTCAGCTTACATATGTAATAGATAGTTTTTTTTAAAGTTTAGTAGGTGTTAAGTTTCAAGTTTTTGAGGGTCACTGGTCTGACAGAGACAAAAACAGTGCTACCTAGCTAGAAATGGCTCTAACCTAAAATCCCTCCAATGGAATTGTCTAAAACCATTGGGGAAGTAGGGTTAGGATCTGTAGATAGGGTTTTGGTTTTCCTTTTGATTGTTTCAGTGGAATTCATAGGCCAGAAGTGAAGCCCTATGGATGACTAGTGAAACCAAGTGAGCCAGGACAAGGAGAAAGAAGGATTATCAAGCACCCATGACATTTTGGGAAAGAATTAGTGACATTTGTAGATGCACTAGCTAGTCTCCTAAAAGGAATCAAAGGTGGAAGGAGGTGAATTAAATGTTGGAGACAAGTTTAGCAATTGTTCATGCTGACTGGTCCAGAGGCCTAATTAATAGGCTATAATCTAGGGCATGCAAGAAACTTGGGTTTTGGGTGCTTTCAAAGGTTAGGGTTTTGGATTATGATAGTGTTGGGTGAGGTATTGAATATTTTCAAGTTTTTTTGTGGGGTCATTTGGAGATTTTGGGAGTATTTATCCAAACTCGATGAAAATAGACCTACTAGGAATTGGGCAATTAGGCCTCCTAGTGAATTAGTGACCAATTGGATTGGTAAAGGGTCTTGGAGTGTTGGGATAGATGCAGAAAGACCAAGAAAGGGTTAGGGAGTGTATCAAGATTCTTGGTAAGTGTGTGAGAAGATCCTAGGTAGAGGATTGGCAATCTAGGTGGAGTTGTAGGAAGGAAACTAGGCTTTTGATTAACTAGTTGGACTATTTGAGCCTAGAAGTCTTGGAGGCTTCTAAAAAGCAACTATACCATGGAGGAGAATTTGGTAGAGAGGGTCTTGGAGATCCTAATTGGAGGAAGATCTAACAAATAAAAACCATTGGATGGTTGGATTGGTCAAATAAGCACCTAGGAGTGACAAAAAGCTCTAGATTGTCAAACCCTCTGCATCAGAGTGGTATCAGAGCTAGAATAGCTTAAAGATTGTGTATGTCTAAAGGGGAGGAGAGTTAAGAGGTTGATAGCATGCCTTGTAAGGAAATGAGTAGGGATGCCATAGTGGAATTGGTTCAGGGTCTCTTGGAGAAGGGTAGTGTGTCCGATACAAAGGGAAAAATGAAGATCATAGAATGGGGAGATAAAAGTGATGGGGATGAAAGTCAGATAGAAGAGTCATCAAACAAAATGAAAGAACCTGAGATGGAAAAATAACAAAAGGTATTCTTAGATTCCTTCAAGTCATTAAAAAAGGATAGCATGGAACACATACCATATTACTGTGGTAGCCTAAATGGAGAAGAGTTGTTAGATTTGATTGAAGCCATTAACAACCAATTTGACTACAAAGAAGTCTCAGAGGAGAAGAGAGTCAGTTATGCTAAGTCTAGACTCAAAGAATCTGCATTGGTGTGGTGGAACATGATGCAGGATGAGAGGATAAGCAGTGGAAAGAAAAATATTGTTTCTTGGGAGAGGATGAAAATTAGATTGAGGGCACAATTCTTGCCTACTGATTATGAAATCCAAAAATATCAAAAGCTACAAAATTTAAGACAAAAAGAAATGTCAGTGAGTGCTTACATAGAGGAGTTCCATAAACTAAGCCTAAGGGCTAGGAGACAAGAAGATGAAATGGAGAAGGTAGCCAAGTACCTTAATGGGTTAAGACAAGGGATTCAAGATGAGATCAGCATGATGGCTCCTAACAGTATGCACAAATGTTTCCAATTGGCCTTAAGAGTAGAGAACAAGGCTAGAAGGAGGAATGACTTCCATCAAAGGGGAAGAGGTGGCACGAATAATAGAGTGTTCAAAAGAGGAAGGAGTAACTTTGGTAGGGGACAAAGCCCTGATAGACAAGAAGACAATCAAACCATGGATAATGGTGGGGTAAACCAGTATAGAGGATCTTTCCAAAGGGGAGGATATAGAGGTAGAGGACCACCAAGAGGTAGGTTCCAACCCCAGAGGAGATCTAATTTAGTCTTCACTGGCAGATGCTATAACTGTAACCAAGTGGTTCACACAATGGGCAGGTGTCTTGAAAATAATTCCTCATCTTCAATGGGGCATAGAAGTAATCAATTGGTACAAGAGGATGACACTCAAAGTGTTACTTCTCTCATCTCCAAGGTAGGGCCAATATTGGATGGAGAAAACATGATGTTAATGAGAACCTTGTTGAAAGTGCCTAGCACTATAGAGCCACCACAGAGAAAGAAATTATTTAAAAAAACTTGTAGGTCTCATTAGAATATTTTCAAAGTGATAGTGGAATATGGATCCACTAAGATTATAGTATCCATAGAGATGGTGGACAAATTCAAGTTGAGAAGGATACCTCATACCACACCCTATAAGGTTTCATGGTTGAATAAGGGTCAACAAATAGTGGTAGATGAACAAACCTTGGTAGAGTTTGAGATTGGAGAGTATAAGGAAAAGGTCTTATGTGAAATACTACCTATGGATGCATGCCATCTTCTCCTAGGATGTCCATGACAATATTATTTCAAAGCAATACATGATGGAGAGAAGAATAATTATGTCATCATCAAGCTAGGAAAGAAGTTCCAAATGGATCCATTGCAAGAATCCAATGAAGATAAGCATGTAGGGAAAAGTTTGATGTTATTGAGTGGGAAAGAGTATCTAAAGGCCATAAAGAAGGAGAAAGGAGTCTCTTGTACAGTGGTGATAAAACCAAAGGAGAAAACTGAGAAGAAAATTAGTTTGCTACTAGAGATGCAAAAATTGCTGGAGAAGTACCATGACATAGTAGATAATGGTTTTCCAAGTGCATTACCACCTATGAGGGAAGTGAGTCATCAGATTGACCTCATTCCCAGAGAAAATTTGCCTAACAAAGCAGCATATAAGATGACACCAAGTCAGAATGCAGAGATAGCAAAACAGATTCAAGATTTGCTGGATAAGGGGTTAATAAGGAAGAGTTTGAGCCCATGTGTTGTGCCAATAGTACTTGCACCTAAGAAGGATGGAAAATGGAGGACGTGTATGGACTCTAGGGATATAAACAATATTATAATTAGATATAGGTTCCCAATTCCCCGGATAGAAGATTTGATGGATAATTTGGGAGGTTCTTGTTACTTTTCTAATGTGGACTTGAAGTCAGGGTATCATCAGATAAGAGTGAGGCATGGTGATGAGTATAAGATAGATTTTAGGACAAATGAGGGTCTATATGAGTGGCTAGTAATTCTCTTTGGCCTAAGTAATGCACCTAGCACATTCATGAGGTTCATGAATGAAGTGCTAGCATAGTTCATTGGTAAGTTTGTAATAGTTTACCTTGATGATAGTTTGATCTTTACTAGGTCCAAGGAGGAGCACATGAAGCATTTGGAGATGGTATTAAGGAAGCTAAATCAAGAGAAGTTGATGATAAATCAAGAAAAGTGTGAGTTTCTCAAAACTGAACTAGTTTACCTTGGTTTTGTGGTTGCTAATGGATGTATGAAGATGGTGTTGGCAAGTTGACTATACTATTTTATATGACTCTATTTAGTGTTTTTAGTATGGAAACAAAGTCATATGAAGTTTTGGAGTCAACACACATTATCAGAAGATCAAAAATTAGCTAAGTACAGAAGACTGGATAGATAGAGTTATACAACGATCAACACATCATTGCACATGTGAGAGACTGAATCAGAGTATGTGCATTCAGATATATATTCTATGACATGTATACATACTAAGTCAAGACACACATAGTATGGCATGATAGTATGAAGAAGTTACAGGTAGATTAGTACACCAGCAGTCCAAAAGACACAGCATGAAAGCCAACTAGTGTTTTGATCAACGTAAATTATTTTGTTGTGTAACGGCCAAGCGCCTTTGATTATATGTTTGTAATAATTTCTTTAGTATTTTTGTAAACACACTTAAGATTAATTTCTTGGAAGCATTGTGTATTATGTTTTTAGGGTTGACTATAGTCTTTTTTTGGGTCGCGTCTATTCAGGTATGAACATATAAGTATGTAATGTAAAGTTATGTTACAAGCGTCGAATAACATACATAAGAAAGATATAAAAGAGCAGTATGATGAAGACAGTATGAGATAAATCTCTTTAAGAGAGTAAGAGCATTAGTGCATAAATGAAATTGATTAGACAGTAGTGTCATCATAATAGTTCACCT
This sequence comes from Thuja plicata, assembly GCA_018584345.1. NCBI lineage: Eukaryota > Viridiplantae > Streptophyta > Pinopsida > Cupressales > Cupressaceae > Thuja > Thuja plicata. The sequence goes on along the minus strand of MU227527.1, from coordinate 4,694,525 downwards.
TGCAGATACAGTATGTATCAAAGATCGAAAAGGTTGTAGCCTTCACCATTTGGACAGTGAGTCCACCACCCCTAACAGAGTTATTGTAAAATAATCCTAATAGGATCTGACCCTTAACAAGGTCACTGTACTTCATACATTGTAAAGACAACTCCTAACAGGGTTAAAGATCTTCTAACAAGGATCATAAGAAACTAGTACAGAATATTTGTGGGTACTAATTCCCACTGAGGTTTTCACCTACATTGGGTTTCCCTGTAATCATATTTGGTGTTATGAGTTGTGTATGTTTATCTTACTTTCATTGATATTAAGTTCAGTACTTAAGCAGTAAAGTTAAGATTCAAGATAAGAAGAAAAAGTATTAATAGATAGATCACTGATTCACCCCCCCTCTCAGTGATCCTAATCCTAACAATTGGTATCAGAGCTCTGGTCGTCAGAAAATAAATTTAACCACTTGAGGAGATCATGGAAAAGGTAGAAATGAAACACCTAAAAAATAATTTTGAAGCAACCCTTGAAGAACTTGACACATCTGAAAAAGAAAATGAAGATCTTAAACTAAAAGTTAATGGCATGCAAATACTTACCAAGAAACTAAAAAAAGAATTAAGGAATTGTTCTTCAAATGATTTGGGAGAAGTAGTCAAAAATTTGAATGAAGAAAATTCATCTTTGAAGGATCAGATTGAAGAATTAGATGAAAATCTATGTAACAATCAAGACACCTATGATGATCAAGTCAAAGTGAACAAGAAGTTAGATGAAGAACTGAAACAAGCAAACATGGAAATCTTGGAGCTAAGAAACAATAAAGATAAGATGGAATCTGAATTGATTACAACAAAGAATCATATTGAGAAGTTACACACAAGCAAGGATCTGATAGAATCTCATTTGTATGCTCAAAAGGTTAAAGGAGATACCAGTGGTATATGATACAATGAAGCACAAATTCAGATTGATTCCATGCAAGAAAGAATGAAAGCACCAAAGGACATCACAGACACTAAGGAGATTGGAAATCAGACTAAAGACAATGTTGAACCACCTAAGGATGAATGCAAGCTATTTTACCATACTTGTTATGCCTGTAACAAGCATGGACATATTGCAAGGAATAAATTTGATCATAGAGCTATGAATTTTAAAACAAGTGAGAAGAACAAGAATCAGAATCAACAAAGACAAAGAAGTTATCCTTAGCAAAATATTAGAAGCCCTCAGAACATTACATGTTAGATGTGTAATTACAATGGACACATAGCCAAGCAGTGCAACATGTTGAATAATAACATCAGACCTCCTATCATTTGTCACTCATGTGGAAAAGTTGGACACATCTCTAAGCATTGTAGATCTAGAGCACAGAAATAGGAAAGCCCTAAAAAGTTAGAAGATTCATTATGCGATGAGGCAAGAGAAATCAAATTTGTGAAAGCTAAAAAATATATAAGTAAAATCTGGGTTGAAGTAAAGAAGGATAATGAAGAGAACAAGGTAGAAGATGCATCCTCAGTGGACGCACCTTCTACTTCTGAATAGTTGACCCTCATGGTCTTAGGGGGAGCTATTCTAGCTCTAAACCCCTGCATGGCTGGTATACTCACCATTTGAGTATATTCCTTGGATTATAATTTTTTGGTGACATTATGGTGCTATATGGAAGAGAACATGATCTAAATTGTTATTAGGAACAAGAATGAAAGTTACAGTTGCTTCATGTGTCTACATGACAAGTATTAATGACAGAAATCTACTTTTCAATCACAAAGTCCTCACTTGTGGTCAGAATAAATGATTGGAGATCATAGAAGCCCTAGTAGTTGTATTATTAATGCATTATAGTTTTTCTCAAAAATGAAGAAAGGAGATTGATAAGCGTTATTTGTTAAGAAAAGTCATTTGAGTTTGAAACGAAGCCCAAGAATGGACATGTTTTAGAAATTAGTTGAAACTTACTTAGCAATTGAGTAAGTGGCTGGATAATAAAAGGAACACTTGCAATTGAGTGAAAAAGCGTCACAATTACATTCTTTAGTAGAGATTGATATCAAGAAACTCTTTGAAACATCTCGGAATCAATTTATCAATATGCTTCAGCGCATAAATTTCATGAAGCAGAATTGGTCAAAATCTTGTTGACCAGTGCTCTATGTGAGAGTATTAGTATATCCATTGAAGATATTTGTTTTGGAGCCTACCTGATGTTATTGTTAGAGTAAGTCTCTTGGGTTATTAATTAAATCATTATGATCTAATTACTAACTCACCTATTCACTCTAGTTGCTTAATCTAACCTTAGGTTTTCCTTTTTAGGGTTTCGTGATTCCTTTTATAAGGATTCACCTCTTTGTATTTCTCACAAAATTTTTTATCATCGCATTGTAACATCTTGAAACATATTGTTAATATATTGTTTTCTTATGTATATGATGCCTTTGGCTTTTTCGCCTCCATAGTTTTCTCTTGTCCTCTGTTCTTCACTTCTTCCATGTAAAAGGTTATGCATGCAGGTGTTCTTGGGAGAAAAGGTGTTTACCTATTCTAACATGGTATTAGAGCCATCTTGTTGCTCGTTGTTCATGTTTTGGTGAAGTGTTTCAGAAGCTGGAGGTTTTTCTAGTTTTTCAGAAGCTTTTTATGTGGATTTAGGGGGACCTTTGTTTCTAGTCATTTTGGGCTCAAATGGACATCACCATTGGGCTCAGAATGCCCAAAAACCCCACAATCCATATAAAATTTGTCCATTTTGGACAACTTACCTCTGAGAAAAAAAAATTCTGGTTTCCCGTGCCGTACGGGCACGAGAACTGAGAAAAAATAAAAAAAACATTTTTTTTCAATGTTTTTTGCATAATTTATCCACGGCCAGTGCAAATTTGTTTTCACCGCTGCTGCACCACCATGGCCCAG
>MU227527.1:4662462-4691509 GCA_018584345.1 Thuja plicata | reverse complement strand
CCCCGCCGACCTCCGCACCGGCGCCCTTTTCCCAGAGTCCACCACCCGGTCACCGCCGCTCCGCCCACCCAGTGGGCTTGTTTAAGCCCCGTGGGATTTTACTACCAGCGGCGGTCATATGAGTGACCGGGAGCTCTGGTTTGATCCCCCTGTGTGCGCCACGCACCCAGGGGCTAGCCCTTTTTCAGCCCCAGGGGCTTTAAACCTATTTTTTTAGCCTTTTTGACCCCCTAACGCTATTTTGGCTCTATTTGGAGCATACGGAGGTCTTTTTTGGACTTCTCTATATTGTCAAAAAGCTCTTTCCGAGCACTTTCTGATTATGGTGGTTTGATTTTTGAATTTTTCCATTTTGACAGTGCTTTTTTATTTTAAAGTCTAATGTCTATTTTTTGCCTTCCGGGAGCCATATCTTTCTCATCTGGACTCTATTTTTGGCAAACTAGATATCGTCAGAAAGCTAGTTCAGTGAGTTTTTCTGTTGCAGGGGTATTTTTTTAGATTCTACTCCAATTTCTTTCTCCTCTGAGTTTTTCTCTTTCACACTCTGGTGGATTACTTGGGTTCTACAGGTCCTAGGATCTCTTCTTCTGTTCTTCTAGCTCACTCCTCTTTCTGACTTCTGAGCATTGTATGCTTCTCTTCTATAGCATTCTCTTTTCTGAAAATTCACTGAGATAAAGTGCCTACTTTTGCATATCTAGGATTTCGAGTACCTTGTGTTTTTTTGTACTCACACTCAGTTATAAAGTGCCATGGGGGTTATGATGTTTTTTCATTTTATGCTCATCCACTTTTGTCAAGTGAGCGTACCTTCCATGACATTAGCCCATGCTGTGTGTTGCTGACACTGCCCTTTATCCTATGCTTGTACTTCTTTTGCACTGTTGGTGTTCCTGATTCTTCTTCTTGCATATGTTTCTGGCATTGCATTTCAGTGTTCTTGTCACCCCTCTCCTTGTTTAGAATTATGTGGGTGGGGTTCACTTGTTGGTTCTATTGCTTCCTTGGTTTGATTGATCAGCTCTTCAGACTTTGTCTTCTCTACCTGGTCATGCACTATTTCAGTGGGGGTTCCAGAAGTTTCTTCTGACAGTGTTTACAGCTTCATGCTTCAGAGATGCTTCTTGCTCTTTCTTGTTCCTTTATTTGGGACTTTCCCTAGATTGAAGGCTCAGTTTCCTTCATCTAGTTTATTTCTTGTACTTGGGTACCTAATCAGGCCTTGTTGCCAGGACCCTTCTTTCCTACTTTCTGCAGTAGTCTCCTAGGTTTTTTCTTCTCCCTAAGCTTATATTAAGGGGGGGTGTTAGAGTAATAGTCTCTTGGGTTATTAATTAAATCATTATGATATAATTACTAACTCACCTATTCACTCTAGTTGCTTAAGCTAACCTTAGGTTTTCCTTTTTAGGGTTTCGTGATTCCTTTTATAAGGATTCACCTATTTGTATTTCTCACAGAGTTTTTTATCATTGCATTGTAACATCTTGAAACATATTGTTAATATATTGTTTTCTTGTGTATATGATGCCTCTGGCTTTTTGGCCTCCATAGTTTTCTCTTGTGTTCCGTTCTTCACTTCTTCCATGTAACAGGTTATGCATGCAGGTGTTCTTGGGAGAAAAGGTGTTTACCTATTCTAACAGTTATCTTTGGAAGCACACACTTATTATTGATCATCTAAGTGTGAATACAACAAAAGAGTGTTCACGTAAGAGAAGAATTAATTAAAGATACAATTTGAGATATCATGTGAAGAAGCAGATAAAACTATTATGACAGGTCCACAGGATTCTACGCCCATGGCCAAGGACATGGAAGATACATTCATGGTTGATAATGTTGAAGTGTCAATGGCAGTGATGGATATTGATTTAGATAATTCTGAAGAAACATTTGTGAAAATTCTTTATATTAGCAAGAAGGTATATTGATTTAAGAAATCACAAAAAAAGGAAGCAGAAGAAGAGAAGACTGAAGTGATGGATAGTTCATCATCATTTTTGTCAAGTTTGACACCCATAATAGAATTAGACTCATGGGAGTGAATAAGTAAGGGGGAGTATATAATCTGAAGGAGTCATGAAAAATAGATCAGATATTGCAGAATAGAAGTATATGAAGAAGAGGCTCAGTGAATTGGTTAGCAACTTTATACTTGATCTTAGTTCACTCAAGGCTGGTCAAGCATCCTTCAAAGAGTTTGAAACAAAAGGTAGAGAAGATAATATCAAAGGGGGAGTAAAGTAATGTATAGAATATGGAGAATGTCATATGATCAAGGTCCTAGCACAGACTTGGAGAAAATGGAGAAGCTACAATATGCATTATGCGCCCATCCATAGATTGCCAATTCACTAATTGAATTTTGGGAGAAAGAGATCCAAAAGTTGCAGATTGCATATCTAGATGTGTATGCTGAGTAAGTACATAAAAAAAATTTTGAGCACCTTTGTCATTAATGTCAAAGGGGGATTAGAGTATGAAGAATATGGAGTCTAAGAGGGAGATATAAGATAGAGAGTTTTTGTATAAGAGTACAGATAATAAATTTTCCATATTCCTTTGTTGCCATTAATGACAAAGGGGGAGATTGTTGGAAAGTTGACTATATTGGTTTATATGACTCTATTTAGTGTTTTCATTATGGCAACAAAGTCATATGAAGTTTTGGAGTCAGCACACATTATCAGAAGATTAGAAATTGGCTAAGTACAGAAGACTGGACAGACAGAGTTATACAATGATCAACACATCCACACACGTGTGAGAGACTGAATCAGAGTATGCACATTCAGATATATGTTCTATGATATGTCTACATACTAAGTCCAGACACGCATAGTATGGCATGATAGTATGGAGAAGTTATAGACAGATCAGTACACCAGCAGTCCAGAAGACACAGTATGAAAGCCGACTAGTGTTTTGATCAATGTGAATTATTTTTTTGTGTAATGGCCAAGCACCTTTGGTTATATGTTTGTAATAATTTCTTTAGTATTTTTTAAAACACGCTTAATCTGACTTTCTTGGAAGCAATGTGTATTATGTTTTTAGGGCCGACTATAGTCTTGTTTTGGGTTGTGTCTATTCAGGTATGAACATATGAGTATGTAATGTAAAGTTATGTTACAAGCATCAAATAATATACATAAGAAAGATATAGAAGAGAAGTATGATGAAGTTAGTATGAGATAAAGATCTTTAAGAGAGTAAGAGAATCAGTGCATACATGGAACTGATCAGACAACAGTGTCATCATAGTAGTTCACCTTGCAGATACAGTGTGTATCAAAGATCCATAAGGTTGCAGCCTTTACCATTTGGAAACTGATTCCTTGGATAGTGAGTCTACCACCCCTAACAAGGTTATTGTAAAAGACTCCAAACAGGCTCCAACCCTTAACAAGGTCACTGTACTTCATACATTGTAAAGAAAACTCCTAACAGGGTTAAGGATCTTCTAACAAGGATCATAAGAAACTAGTAAAAAATATTTGTAGGTACTAATTCCCACTGGGGTGTTCACTTGCATTGGGTTTCCCCATAATCATATTTGGTGTTATGAGTTGTGTATGTTTATCTTACTTGCATTGATATTTAGTTTAGTACTTAAGCATTAAAGTTAAGATTCAAGATAAGAAGAAAAAGTATTAATAGATAGATCACTGATTCACCACCCCCCCTCTTAGTGATCCTAATCCTAACAAATGGACCCTGATAAATTTAAATCCATTTTAGAATGGCCTACACCTAGGTCCATAGGGGATTTTAGGAGTTTCCATGGTTTGGCCTCCTACTATAGGAAGTTTATGAGAAATTTCATTCATGTGTGTGCTCCTATACTTAACACAATAAAAGGTGGAATCAAGTGTAAGTTTGAATGGATAGTGGCAGAAAACCAAGGGTTTGAAATGTTAAAGAAAAGGATTTCAGAGCTACCTACTCTTATGTTTCCTAATTTCAACCAACTCTTTGTGGTAGAGTGCGATGCTAGCAAGTTGGCTATTGGAGCAGTGTTAAGCCAAGAAGGACATCCTGTGGCTTTCTTCTCTGAAAAGTTGAATAAGGCTAAACAAAAGTAATCCACCTATGATTTGGAGTTATATGCTATGGTTCAAGCCCTTAAGAAGTGGAGACACTACCTATTACCTAGAGACTTTGTGGTCTACACTGATAACCATGCTTTAAGTTTCCTGAATGAACAAGAAAAGTTGAACCAAAGGAACATGAAGTGGGTAGAATCATTGGCGGCTTATACATTTGTTATAAATCACAAGAAGGGAGTTAGAAACAAGGTTTGAGATTATCTTAGTAGAAGAGTACTCACAATCCAAGAGATAAAACTACAAAGTGTGAGCATGGATTATTTGAAAGACCTCTACAAGGAAGAAAAAGATTTCAAAGAAGGCTATGAGGTATGTTGAAAGTTTTAGCAGGGATTCAAGGTGGATTTCAATGAGTTTGTACTATAGGAAGGCCTATTGTTTAAAGGTCACCTTATGTGTATACCTCAGTGTTCAATTAGGGAAAACATTGTGAAAGAGAAATGCCAAGAGAGCTTGGGAAGCCACTTTGGAGTGGATAAAATATTGGAGCATGTGCATAGGAATTACTATTGGCCTAAGATGAATTCATATGTTAGGATATTTGTAGAACAATGTCATATTTTTTAGAGGGAAAAAGGGAAAAGCAACAATAATGGGTTGTATCAACCTTTATCTATACCCAAAAGGCCTTGGGAGTGCCTTAATATGGACTTTGTTTTGGGGTTACCAAAGACACCTAGGGGTCATGACAGTGTGTTTGTGGTGGTAGACCATTTCAGAAAGATGGAACACTTCATTCCATGTGAGAAAACAAATGATTCTTCTCAAATTGTAGGTCTATTCTTTAGGGACATTGTGAGGATCCATGGATTGCCCCTAAATATTGTAAGTGACATGGATAGTAAGTTTGTAGGTCAATTTTGAAGGAACTTATGGAAGATTCTTGGAACAAACTTGTCTTTCTCTTTAGCCTATCATCCACAATCAGATGGGAAAACAAAGGTAGTGAATTTGTCACTTGGAAATTTTTTGAGGTGTTTGACCAAGAAACATGGATAGTCATGGGATCACATCATAGGTCAGGCAGAATTTGCATATAATGACTCCATCAATAGGAGTACTGGTAGAATCCCCTTTGAAATAGTATATGGGGTCAATCCTAGAGGGATATTGGAGTTGAGGGATCTCACTTTGAAGGATAAGAGAAGTGCTCAAGGGAAGTCATTTTCTGAACAGATGAAGGAGCTACATGATCAAGTCAATAAGACTTTAACAAAGCCAGTGGAGAAGTACAAATCCAAATCTGATCAAACTAGAAGAGACTTGTAGTTCAAGGTTGGGGATCTAGTACTAGCCTATCTTAGAAAGGAAAGGCTACCCAAGGGTTAGACTACTAAACTACTGATGAAAAAGATAGGGGCTTTGAAGATTTTGCACAAGTATGGAAAGAATGCTTGAGGTGGAGTTACCTCCTAATTTGTGGATCTCACCCATTTTTAATGTTTTTGACCTGTATCCCTACAAGGGACCAACACTAGACACAGGTCAATCCACTCTTTCAGATTTGGAGGATGATGATTGGGTGAGAGATTTTCCTACCCCAAAGCCATTGCATTTGGAAAGTGTATTGGATTCTAAAGTGATAAAGAAGACAAGGAAGGGTAACTATAAGGAGTACCTCATCAAGTGGCAGGGACTACCTAAAGCTGAGGCCACTTGGATGATAGAGCTGGACATTCTGAAACATGGGGTCACCATTGAAGACCTCCTAACTCAAGGGACTTGAGTTATTTTTTTCCAGGGGAGTATGGTGCAGGGCACCTCCCTATTTCATGTTTTGGTGTTGTTTAGGGTTGTTTTAGGTGTTTATGTATGTGTTAGAATAATACCCAAGGGTTGGATACAATGATAGTTTAAATTCATGATTGTAAGAGCCTTAGGGCTCATTAGGTGTTTTGGGACATTTTGGCTTCAAATTGTAAAATTTTGCCATTTTAGGGCAATATGGGTTAGAGGTATGTTTTAGGACCCTACATGTAATACCTACCCCTTAGTCTACCTTTCAATTTTGGTTGCCAAACTCTTTTAGGCCCTTTCATGTATGTGTTAGTTGCTTTAGATAGTTTTGAGGATATTCATGTATTGTATCTCCTATTTTCATATGATTTATGGTTATTTCATGATGCTTATGTATATGTTAGGATGTTATTTCTATTATGATTTTCTGACAATACTGACCCTAAATTTATATGCACATGGATCATTTTTATGTTTTGCATTATTGTTTGATGTGCTTGATATGGTATGAGACAGAGTCATAGTTACTTTCTTTGGCAAGATCCACACGATAAAATAGTCTCAACCATTATTTTCTATATTATATGCATGTATGCTTGTCTTTGTGATGATAAGTTTGCAGGTACCAGGCTATGTCTACCCTGAATTGGTAGGAGTGAGCATTTCCTATCGCAATATCTCAATGGTAAGAGAGGGGAGATAATATAAGGTCCAAATACATACCCTAAACCCTTATTTTGTCTTAGAAATGGACAAGAATCTGATTGACTACCCTAGTGTTTGAATCCATCAAGTGACGTGGATTCGTGAGCCTGTTTGTGTGTGTTGGGTTTCTGTTTCAATTATTTGTCTGTTTCAGTAGCTTATCTATTTAGATGGTTTTTAGGTAATTTAATGATGCTTTTGGCTTGAATTATTTAATGATTATTTATGAAAAATCTTAATGTTAATTATTGCACCAATAACAAGATTAAAACATTGATATATGAAATATATGGCTATTTAATAATTGAATACCTATATTTAATTAATTGATTTAATTATTAAGTCTTGATTTAAATATTTAAGATTTAATAAATATTAAATTCAATTAATTGTAATCAATTGTGCATAGTTTAATTATTAAATATTACTTTAAGTTGCATGGTTAATTGAAATATATTCTCATGCATTTTCAATTATGACTTTGTCTTTATATTATAAAGTTGAGTTATGCATGCTTTAGGTAAAAATTGAGAATAAAGATTTTCTTTTAATTATTAATTAGATAATTTATATTCCCTTTACGATTTTCACTTTTTAAAAACTTAATTACTTGGTTTTCTATATCCTTAGATTGAAAGCCATTTTGGAGGTTATTCAATGAGGGGAGAAAGAAAAATCAAGAGATGAAAGAATTGTGAAAGCTTGAGAATATTTTGGAGCATTTTTGGAATTATTATTTGCTTGGAATTGTGGATTTTGTTCCTCTCATCAGTTATTGAGGTAGGATCTTGTTCATGTTAATTCTAGTTTTCGGATCCCCATCTTCCATCCATTCGAAAAGCTAGGATCCTTTGTGTGATCTTCCTTGTTTGATTATTGTGTGGTTTATTGATTTAAAATTTAAGAAATATGTTCTTGTTTCAATTTTGTGTTTTCCTTCAAGTTTGCATGTCAGATATGTTCTTGTTGGCATAAAGATTTCATTTTAGGTGTTAGTTGCAAAATGGGCATTAGGGTTTTCATGTGGAAATAAATTTATTCAAAATTGCCTTTATAGTTTTAATTTGGGAAAAATACCCATTTTTAAAGAAAATTGATGATTATTGCCAAGAAATGTTTAAACCCTCAAATTTGTGAATATCTTACCTTGAAAGTGAAAAATTCACCTTTGCCATGTTCTTGCCAAAGTCGGGTCTAGATTTGCATGAAAACAAAACAATTTAGTTAAAATTGCATGCTTGAGAAAGTAACTCTTCTTGAAAATAAATTAAAATATTAGATTTAGAGTGTCTCTTGTTATTATCAATTTGCATGCTTAAAAGAAAGAAAACTCTTTTTGAAAAAAAATAAAAATAAATTAATATTAAATTAGACATCTTTCTTGTTTTAATCAATTTGCATGCTTAGAAAATCCTTTTAATGAAATAAAGAGTTATTATTAAATTTAGAATATTTCTCTTGTTTGCATCAAATTGCATGTTTTATTATTTAAGTAATTTAATATTATTGCATATAAATATAAAATGAGGATAAATGCATGTTCTCTCTTTTATTATGAAAATTAATTAAATAAGATTTTTTAAAGAGTAAGTATTTATAAGATATATTTATTTGCATGTTATTTAAGAAAGATTTATTTATTTGTATTAAAATAATTCATGTTGGAATTTGTATGCAATAGTATTCTATTTTTAGAAATTATTATTTTTTGAAAAAAAAAGGAGATTTTTTTAGATTTCTCATGGAGTGGTTTTCTATTTTTAGAAATTATTATTTTTCAAAAAAAAAAAATATTTAGAATTCGCATAGAGTGGTATTCTATTTTTAGAAATTTTATTTAAAAAAAAATACTTTTACTTGTAATAATATTTGGGTTTTAGTAATTATTAAATAGGTTAATTTATATAACGTGAATGTTTTTTATTACGGTAAAAACAAGTTTTGAAGGGGCCCCGAAACCCTTTAACAAAAGAGAAGAGAGATAGGCAAGAAGACCCAAAGAACAACAAGCTGCCAAAAGGAGAGGAGCAGGCTACAAAGGGACAACTCCCAGATTTAGCAATAAGCACCTACAAAGCAAAAAGAAAAAAAAAATGCTGGAAGAAAAACAGAGAAAGAAAGCCACCAGCGCCGAGGTAAATTTATAGATAAATGAATTTGCATAGGAGGGGATTATAATTTTTTTTATCATTGTATTATCATTATGTTATCATTGTTTATATTTGAAATAGATCATTCTAATGATATGTGTAACACTATGTACTGAATGTTTCTTTCCGAAATTGTGTTATTCATGTCATGATGTGTTTTGGGGTGAATTTGGAAATGAGTTGTTTATTCTGTTTTGTTATGGGGTTCTGTCATTTTGAGATTTAATTCTACATGGTGTCTTGTGAGTGATTCCAGTGCATGTCTCCTAATGATAATTTCATCGATTGTCTTTTCTGAACCTAGTATTTCTAAACTCAAGACATGTGATCCTTTGAGAATGTCTCATGTTGTTATGGTTAGTGAGAATCAGTAGTTCCTATATGGGTAGGAACCAGTTTATGAGATTTATGAGATTATATTTGACCTTTAGCTTACGGGGTAGTTAGTTAGGTGCATGTTAGGGGAGTAGCTTACAATATGATTCTAGGGCCCAAAGAGGCCAGTCCAGGGTGACCTATTGTAAGTTAATACGTGATAATGTAATAATAAAAAGTTAAACATTAAATACAAGTTTAGTTAGCGTGTTGAGGTTCCGGGGTCCAGAGTGACCAGTCCAGGGTAACTCAACTAGATGATACTTGAGGTCCGGGGTCCAGAGAGGCAAGTCCAAGGTAACTCAAGTATATGACCATGTGATGACACTCCCATAGAATGTAGCCTAAGTCTCCTCCATAGGTCTTTCTTTACCTTTTATGGTTGTAGTTTTGGCATTTGACTTTTTTGCTTTAGTGGTTGTTTCATGTTGGTGTTTTGGTTGAGTATTGTATGTTCTTTATCTTTGCATGGTGTACCTTTATTTTGACCTTGGATCTCTAGTGTGTATTGATCTTTCCTATCCCTATACTTATTATTTATTCTTCCTAGATTGTGTTCCCATGTGTGGCCTGATATTATCTCCTCAGCACGGTGGGAGTGGACCTTTGGTTCCATGCGGTTGGGTGGTAGTGATTCTTATTACCATTGAGATCTGACAGTTCTTCTTCATGCTTGGATGATCCTTGTTGCAGTTTCTTATTCTTCCTATTCTTTTGGAGACTTGTGAAGTTTCACAAGCTGTAATTTTGTAACCATATGTGTATATTGGTTAACATCCTTTCAAAGGATGTATTGTATTATTTTATTATGTATTATGCATACCCTACAACTTGTGCAGTGGATGTTGTTTCAGTTGTATACCTTAAATATCAGATGTTTATGTGGTCTTATTATATGAGATGTATATTATTGGATTCAATTATTGTAGCCTTTATGTTAGTTATATATAGTTCTTTCATAGATTATTTTGCTTAAGTAATTCTACGTCAAGGAACCCTAAAGATTTGTAAACCTTCATCATGTGGTATTCATGTGTATGTTATATATCTCATCACATTGCTTCTGCATTGTTATCATTATTGTTTGTAAACAAAAAAAAAAATTATTATGTTAACTTGGTTGCATGTTTAGGTTAGTTCTCCTAGGTTCCATAGTGGGGCATTACACTACACATCCTATTTTGGGTCTTAGAAGTCAACATCCATCATCAAGTTGACAAACAAGGTCAAAATGTTTAAAATACAAAATGTTGCTAGCAACTTTGAAAAGTTGCTCGAGAAACTTTTGTGAGAATTGAAAAAATGTAGTTAGAACTGATATAACTACCCCATGATCAATATATGAGCATGGATTAGATTATTTGAGAATTTTAATGAGATTTTGGATTGAAACACTTAATTTTGACACCTCTATATGGATGACTGTATTCACATTTTTGTAATATGCATTGTATCTTTGCTACTATATGACTGTGTATGGATTAGGATAGGTGAACAGGATCCATGATAGTGTAGTGTTTTATTTTAGCTTACATATGCAATAGATATTTTTTTTTAAAGTTTAGTAGGTGTTAAGTTTCAAGTCTTTGAAGGTCACTAGTCTGACAAAGACAAAAATAGTGCTACCTAGCTAGAAATGGCTCTAACCTAAAATCCCTCTAGTGAAATTGTCTAAAACCATGGGGAAAGTAGGGTTAGGGTCTATAGATAGGGTTTTGATTTTCCTTTTGGTTTTTTCAGTGGAGTTCATAGGCCAGAAGTGAAGCCCTATGGCTAAGTGGTGAAACCAGGTGAGCCAAGACATGGAGAAAGAAGGATTTGATCAAGCACCCATGACCTTTTGGGAAAGACTTAGTGACATTTTTAGATGCACTCGATAGTATCCTAAAAGGATTTGAAGGTTGAAGTAGGTGAATCAAAGGTTGGAGACAAGTTTAGCAATTGTTCATGCTGACTGGTTCAAGGGCCTAATTAATAGGCTATAATCTAGGGCCTACAAGAAACTTGGGTTATGGGTGCTTTTAGAGGTAAGGGTTTTGGATTCTAACAATTTTGGGTGAGGTATTGAATATTTTCAAGTTTTTTTGTGGGTTCATATGGATATTTTGGGATCATTTAGCCAAACTCAGTGAAAATAGACCTACTAGGAATTGGGCAATTAGGCCTCCTAGTGAATTAGTGACCAATTGGATTGTTAAAGGGTCTTGGAGTGTTGGGATGGATGCAGAAAGACCAAGAAATAGTCAAGGAGTGTATGGGGAGTCTTGGTAAGTGTGTGAGAAGATCCTAGGTAGAGGATTGGTAATCTAGGTGGTGTTTTAGGAAGGAAACTAGGCTTTTGATTAACTAGTTGGACTAGTTGAGCCTAGAAGTCTTGGAGGCTTCTAAAAACCAACTATACCTTAGAGGAGAAGTTGGTAGAGAGGGTCTTGGAGATCCTAATTGGAAGAAGATCCAAAAAAGAACAACCATTGGATGGTTGGATTGTTCGAACAAGCACCTAGGAGTGAGGAAAAGATCTATATTGTCAAACCCTCTCCATCAGTTTGAGAGGTCATTGATGGCCATGTATGGTCACTTGAGTGTCAGGATCCATTGGGATTTCTAGGAAAAAACTTAAGGGTTAGACATACATAATGACACCTTCCTTTACACATTCTAGATTTCCTACGTGTGTCAGTTGCCTCTGTATTAGAGAGTCTTACCTTTCATGATGTATAGTACACCTAGATTAGAGAGCTATCAGGATCCCTTTCTTAGCGGTTACTTCCTTATTGGTTTTGAATATCTAAGTGGGGTCTATTGTTATCTCCTCAGCATAGTGGGGTGGACCTTTGTGGTTCCACATAGATGGGTGGTAGTGGTTCTTTACCCATTGAGATTTGACGTCCTTGTTCCAGTGCTTGATGGATTTTATGCAGATGAGATCCTTATAATTCTTTACTTGTGGTTATGTACTTATCATTCATATTGTAAATCTTGTGTTAGAGTATCGCATGTGATACCTAATTTGGATATTTTATATTATGTAGATTAGAGTGATTACCACATACCTGGTGACATGTGCAGTGGATGTGAGTTTATGGTGGTTTCATGGTTATCCATGAGGTTTGTAATTATGGTTTTTTAAGTTGGAATTATTATATCTATTCAAATGGAATCTTTTGTTATGATGTTTAGTTGTGTTTTACTTTACGTAATTCAACGTCATGGAACCCTTGAGTCTTTTAATCTATGTGAGTGTATGACATGTGCATAAATGGTATTTGCTTCCGCATTAATGTATGTCTCTTTATGTAAACTTTAGAAAAAAAATTATTCAACAAACATAGTATCATGTTCTAGGTTAATCTCTCTTGGGTTCCCTGGCGGGGAGTTACACACCATTTTATTACTCATAGGCGTTACTTGGCCTAGTACGCAATATTTCACAACATACACATGACTTCATGTTTCATATGCGTTACTTTATTTTGGGTTTATACCTAGGGTTTTGTACACACAATTTAACCTATCCTACATGTGAAATCAACTCTTTCATATGGACAACTTGGTTGTTTGTACATGATGCTTTTCTACGTGGACGCATTACTTTATACTTCTACCTGACACTTTAAACTATCCTACACGTAACTTTGCTAAAAATTGATGAAAAAACCCTAACTAGGCATGAAAAAATAATTTCAAAGCAATAAATGTGCAATGAGGTTGGAATCACTCATCATATGTCTATAGTTGACAAGTCTCTAAAATCTACATCCTTTCTCGAATCGATGCTCGCAAATGGGGACCAACATCGTCAGAATATCCAAAAGGCTCAGAGCAACAATGTGGGGTAAAAAGTGAAAATGGAAAGTAAAAATGATATTTTTACTTCTATTTATACTTTTTACCTAAGTTTAAAGAGTTTTTCACCCTTTAGGGCCTTAAAACTATCATTGTTTCACCACTGGGGCATGTTGCAATCAATTTTTCATCTAGTTTTTTGAAAAGAAATCAGAATTGACCTAGTACTTTCATTTTCAACATCCTTTTGCCTCTGATATAAATTCTATTTTCATTTCCAAGGGGGAATCATATCGTTGAAACATGATTTTTCATCATAGTTTCACAACGAGAGCAAAATCTAGGGTACTAAAATTTTAATTTGCCATCATTGGGGCATTTTTTTGGTGTTCATCATCATTTTTTATAAATAGGATTTTCATTAGATAGTTCAACAAATATTATGTTTTCACATCAAGTTTTGTATTAGGGTCAAGTTTTGTATCAGGTTATCACATCAGATAATTTATCAGATGAATCAAATTAGTCAATCAGATTAGGACATCAATTTTCTTTGAATCATTGCACTTCACACATCAATTTAAAGAGGGGCATTTGTAGACACCTAAATTTGGTCAGGGGTACTTAATCAAATCAAATGGAAAATTTATCAAATCAAATGGAAATTAATCAAATAAAAAGGGATAAAATCACATCATTAATTAATAAATATATCAATTAATTAAATCTAAGCCTAAAGGGATTAATCAAAACTATGTAATTGATTTTATCGATTAGTTGTATAGTTTAAATAAAAAATCAAAATCAACATATTCCCTTATATGTCTAGTTTAGTTAATTAATTGAATTTATTAAATCATAATTTATTTAAACAAAGGAGACAAGAATTTGAAGAGCCAATTAGAATAAAGGATTGAAAGCACATGGATCGCTCTAAACTTTGCAATCTTGATCACTCATTTGACCCTTTAACATCCTCACCACTCAAATTGTCTCTTTGTCCCAACCTTTGATACAACCATTTAAATGGTCTCTCCATTTGAAACTATTTGAAAGCCTTCAACTCAACCAAGCTTAAATCATAATCAAATTAACTCTACGCCCTACCCTTGGGAAATCCTATAAATACCAAGCATTTTGAGAGCATTACTAATCTTAGACATTCATGAGCAATTGCATCTACACTATAGAGAAATTATTTAATATCATAACATTTGTGAGCATAATAGATAAATTTGAGAGAAAAATTGAATGAATTGCATGGAAATTTGAGATCTATATTAGGCATTATCAAATATCATTTTCTCATTCTAGGACTTTCACTAATGGAGATTAAGGTTGAGAGCTTCATTAGCATACTTAGTTAGAGAACCATGGAATACTTCTTGTTAATTTTTCAATTCTTTGATTAAATTTAGATTATCTTTCCATAGAATTGATAGATTTCAAACTAATTTCATGAAGGTATACTTCATATATACACAGTACTCTTAGGCATCTGAAGGAGTTGTAAGGGTCATAAGGGGTTGAAGGACACATTAATGTCTCTTAGGACCCCTTAAGACACCTTACAACCATTAATATGTACTCTTAGGCTTTGTAATGGGTCATAAGTGGTCGTAAGATGCATTAATGTGTCATAGGATCCCTCAAGAAACCTTACTACCCCTTAGGAACCCTAAGAATACATCTTAGGGCTACTAGTACACATTAACATGTTTGAAGGGGTCATAGGATATATTATTGTGCCTTAGGACACCATAAGACCCCTTACAACCCCTAAGATGTACTCTAAGGCTTCCTAATGGGTTTTAAGATGTCATAAGGGGCTATAGGACCCATGCTAGGACTCCTTAAGATACCTTATGACCCCTTAGGAACCCTAAGAATGCATCTTAGGGTCCCTAGTATACATTAAGGCATCTTAAGGGGTCATAGGATAGATTAATGTGTTTTACGACCCCATAAGACCCCTATGATGTACTCTTAGGCTTATTAAGCGGTCATAAGGGGTCATATGATGTATTAATGGGTCTTAGGACCCCTTAAGCCACCTTAGTACCCCTTAGGAACCCTAAGAATATATATTAGGGATCCTAGTACACATTAAGGGGTGTTAGGGGTCATAAGACACATTACTATGTCTTAGGACCCCTTAATACCTCTCGCTCTCTCTCTCTCTCTCACACACACACACACACCATCTAATATATCTCTCCCCATTCTCACCTATCTCTCTCTCCCTCTCTCTCACCTTCTCTTCCTCTCTCCTCTTATCCTTCTCACTCTTGTACTCTTTCTCTCTTTTTGTTACCCTCCCCCACCTTCTCATTCTTTGTGTCTCCCTCCCTGAATACTTTTGTTATGGTTTACGTCATAGTGCGTGCACGCTATGTAAACCATGAATTTACATAGTGCATGCACACTTTTACCGAAATCAAAATTTACCAAGCCTAAGGCTTGGATTTTCCTTGGAGATCCAACATAAAGGCTTGGAGGATTCAAACAGGTCTAAGATGTGTTTTCAGGAAAACCTACAAAAAATTAACATTTTTTCTTGTGTTCTCCCTCTCAGGTTTGCACGTGGTTCAATAATGATAAAATTAGATAGATTGATAGTGTAGATCTCTCTGTTAGCTATCTAGCCATATAATTTATTTTGAATTCTCATTATGTTAAGCTTTTCATCTCTAATTTATTTAGTAAGTAGGTCTGATTTTTGTCAAAAACCAATGTGTAGTCACTTGGGCTTAGATTTTGGCTCATTCATAAAATTTTGAAACAAATTACATTTTTAGAAACTAGACTCTGTTATACACACTTTAAAACATAGAACTTTTGATTTTTGATTAGTTTTCAATGAATTATAGGGGGAGCACATAGAAATTTCAAGTTTTGAGGATGTGCCCACTTTGGAAAATCACAAAAAATCATACTTTCATTAAATAATTAGTAGAAAAATCCTGGATAAGCTAGGTGGTGTTAGCTAATTTCTCACTAGAGTAATTAATTTTTTAAAAATAAAAGTTAAAATTTTAGGGGGAGCACACCAAATGCTATGTTATGTTTTTTCACAAAAAATAGGACCACTTTTTGTGCTCCCCCTTTTGAGGGCCTTAATCTCCACCATTTGTAAAATAGATTAGTAGTTTAGAAACTAAATTCAGAGTAGAACAACTCTTATTTTTATCACATTTTGAAATTTTGCGTGTAATTATCCTCAATTTCTCATTGAAATTTAGAGTTTGCTGATTTCAAAAAAAAGTGGCATCTTATACCCCCTTTTTGGTCCCCCATTTTTGTACACTTACCTATAATGTCTATGATGGTGGTCATGATCACAATTTTTGTGTTTGGTTTTTTTGAAATTTGGGTTGGTTTAGGATCAATCAACATAAATTCCTTTTCTCCCCTAGGAGGAAGAATGGAAAGAACCTTGTAACACCTCGCCAGAGAACCCAAGAGAGATTAACCTAGAACATGTCACTATGTGTGCTGAATATTTTTTTTTTAAAGTTAACATAAAGAAACATACAATCATACAGAAGTGATTGCCATTTATACACATGTCTTACACTCACACAAATTACACGACTCAAGGGTCCCATGATATTAAATTACTTAAAGAAAAACACAACTAACAATATAACAAAACATTCCATCTGATTAAATATAACAAATACAACTTACATAACCATAATTACAACACTCATGGATAACCATGAAACCACCATAAACACACATCCACTGCACATGCTGCAGGGTATGTGGTAATCACTCTAAACTACTTACTATTATAATTTTTAGATTAGGTATCACATGCGATACTCTAATACAAGATTACAATAATGAAATCACATAATAGATGATGAAGGAACATAAAGAGCTCATCCGCAAAGAACCATCAAGAACCTGGCACAAGGACGTCGAATCTCAATGGATAAAGAATCACTACCACCCGTCTGTGTGGAACCACAAAGGTCCACCCCACCATGCTGAGGAGATAACAACAGATCCCAATCGGATATCCAAAACCAACAAGGCATAACCACTAAGCAAGGGATCCTGATAGCTCTCTAATCTAGTGTACTAATCATCATGATAGGTAAGACTCACTAATCCAGAGGCAACTGAAAACATAGGAAATCTAGATTGTGCAAAGGAAGGTGTCATCATGTACGTCTAACCCTTAAGTCTTGTTCTAGTAATCGAATGGATTCTAGCACTTAAGTGCCCATACACGGAGCTAATGACCTCTCAGACTGACAAGGCCACTAACTATGTCAGGTACCTTGCAGGGAAACAAACATCTTCTCCATACCATCTTAGCCTATACTAGCACTCAAGCATGGGTGAGGATACATCTTATTAATCCATTTTAATATTCTAAATATGTCTTTAGTTATCACTTATTACAAAAACTCCACAATAAGCAATCTAGTAGTATCTTATGGACATAGAACTTATTGGAAGCCACCCCCTGCTACACATCTAGGTAACCTACCCTAGGCTCAAATATCCTAACAGATCTAGCATAGGTCACAACCCTAGTGTACCCCAAATCCAATATCCCACACAATCAGGAACGGTCACATATAGGTACACACACAGGTACATAATCGAAAGGGTCATCATGGTCAGTTTAAATTAATATCTGACAGCACACACACCATGAAGTAACAGAAATAATAAACACTCCCCCTAGCCTCTGTATACATCCTAGGTTGTCTAATGTCTCAAATAATCAACATATACAAGCACTAAGAACCATATAAATGCATAGGAAACAAAACGTCCTGAAGGACTGAAAAATGAACATAAGTGAATAACATTTTCATCTAATTAAAACCCTCCAAATGCATAAAACAAATTCCCTTTATGCATTAATAGACCAGAATAACAATAATCATCTTTGATTAAGCAACCATATTTATTAGAAATCATATTCAAAATATTAGCTATAGTTAATAGTTAATATATTAATTTAAAATTAATAACCCCTCGTTAATTCAAATTAATAATTGAAACATTACACTAAACTAATCTTTTAATATAATCGAATTAAAAATAACTAATGAAAATATTAATTACCACTTTACATATAATTAAAACTAACCTAAAAAAAAATTAAATAAACTAAGTTAAATTTAAACTAAACTAAACTAAATTATTAATAAATTAAAAAAATTAATAATATTTAACGTATTAATAAAAATTTCATTTTAAAAAAAAACTTATTAAAAAAAAACCGAACATAAAAAGGTATATATTTATATGGGGGCCCGCACGACACACCCCCTGCTGCGCATTGAGCGCGTGAGGTGGGGGCCCGCGGTACCTCCCCCCCGCACCACTTGCAGTCCGCAGTCCTTTAAAGACTGTGGGTGGGGGGACCACCACCACCCTCCCACCTGTGCATAAACCATGCATGGAAAGAGGGTAAGGGGATTGGTGGGGATGGGGTCCCACCACCCCTTCCTCAACGTTTTTATTTTTATTTTTTTTAAACAAATCTTCAGTACCGTTGTTTCCCTTTTTATGCAAGTAAAAATATATATATATATATATTTTTTAGAAATTTCGAAAACGAGAATAGCTAAATAGAAGGATTTTTATATTTTTTTTACCTTTTTACTTTCTGGGCAATACTTTTTACACTAGTCTATATTTTTACAGAGGGTGGGTATTTTTTTTTTTATTTAATTTTTTTTCAACAATGAAACAACAAAAGACTATAAATTAAATTTCCCTCTATAGTTAGAACTATAGGCGGAATGATTTTTCTGAATTCTGGGAGTTTAATAAGAGATCTAATTATGAAATTTTGACAGCATGTCTGTACTATAACATGGAATGTATAATTATGAAAACAATAGATCCAAGCTCCTCCAAAACCTTGAAAAACAAGAAAACATCAATTAATTATAAATTTAATTTCTTCAATAGTATAAACTATATCAAGAGTTTAATTTTTTATTTTCTAAGTGATTTAGAGGGAATTTCTTCCCGAAATTTCAACAGCATAACCCTACGATGCTAAGAATATAGAAAATGAAAGAAGCATAGATCTAGGGTTTCTAGAAACACCCGAAAATATAGAAACAACCATAAGCCATTTAAAGGCCAAATTTAAGGAACATGCATTAAAACAACACAGGAAACCTCAGATCTTCGAAATTGAATCCATACATGGAAAATGAAGTCTACCTTGATTCCAATGCAAGAAATGGAAGAATGTAACTTGGAGGATGAAAGTAGATCTGAAACCCTCAAGCCCAATTCAACCACAAATCTAGCAACAATGTAGATCCAAACACACACACACACAAGCAATAGGTGTGTGTGTGTGTTTGGGTACCTAATGAAAACAACACAAACACTCAATAGGTCATTGCATTAGTTCAAATGGTTAGATAAAATGTTCAAAACCACTAATATCGGCCTATTGTCTTCTAACTAGAAAGAGTGTGATTAGTTGCATATTAGCCCTCAGAATATGTTGCAAATCAATGACCAATACTATTCTAGCATGAAGGATTTAATTCAAATTTAAGCTAAAAAGATGAATAAGCATGTATTCTAGCTCTAAAAGATGAAATTAAAACAATGCACAAGCATGGAATGAAAGATGAAATATGATTCTAAGAGTAATCCAACAGCATAAAAATGTAATTTTGATCTAATGGGAAGGCTTATTTGCTCTCAAAACAGGCTTCTATTTATAGAAGAATGGGAGAGAGAGAGGGGGACAAGGTTCATTTATGAATTAGAAGACCCATAAATGAAGATGTAAGAGGCATTAATGCGCAAGGCATTAATAAGGCATGGGAGAGACATAGGCTTAAGGCATCTTCACTAATAAGGTATTAATGAAAGCCTTAAAGAGGCAAGGGAGGATGTAAGAGGATGGCTTGAGAAAGTGGACCTTAAGGAGGTCAAGCTTGAGAAAGTGGACTTTCTCAAGTGGGTTGAGTTGCTAAGTATTCCTTAATGGAATGTGACAACATTAGGAGGTGGGTTAGAATATAATTTAGGATTAGGATTAGATTAGCATGGGTGAATGGGTTGAGAAGGGTTAGAACCCAGGGTAGAAGTGGTTGAGATAGGTTAGGTTGGGGTTTGAGAGAATAATAATAAATGAAATAAACTTATTTAATTCATTTAGAAATATAGGAATTAATTATTTAAATAATAAAATTGCTTTTTAATAATTATGGGACTATAGCCATTTTAATTAATTTAAATAGGCTAGTGGGAATGAGTTATTTTGCAAGAGGGTATTTGATTTAGGGATTTATTTAATTCTTTTATAATTAAATACTATAGCCATATTTGATTTTAATTTGATTTAAATGGTTTGAATTTGATTTAGATCCTATGGCTATAATAATTAATATAAATTAGTGAAAAAAATCACCTAGGATATTATATTGATTTGAAGAATCATGCCAAGCAGGAACAGGGTCGTTTGGACATAATCAAGGGTATGATCACACTTAGGGAAAATAGGGTCCATAGTTGGAACAAACCAAATTCAGGTGGTTATATTTGCCCCTCTTTGAATTGATGTGTGAGTAGCGCATTGATTCAAAGAAAGCTTTTGATTTTGACTTCAGAAAGATTGAGAATCCTGTTCTTGGTTGTCAAATGAAATGTTGATGAGATCAGTCTTGCACTTGATCGAACCAAACTGATAGAATTGATTTTGAACTTTGTTGTCATCCAAAGATCAATAAAATATTTTAAAAATACTAATTCTGAACTTGGTTTTCGTCCAAAGATTGATAATACTGATTTTGAACTTGGTTGTCGTCCAAAAGCTAGTATGAAGCTGCCAGGAGCTTTAAAAATCTTTTAAAATGAGGAAACATAAGATATCTAGCTTATGAGAACCAAAGCTTTCTATCCAAAAATTCTTACTTAGTCAAGGAACTATTATGTCCCTAGTTTGTTTGATAATGAAGTCATTTTGATGAGGTTTTGAGCAAAATATTAATTGATGATAGTGTGATCATGCCCCCTCGGGATAGAAATCAAAGGAAAAGAAATAAAATCCCTCAGTTGAATAGAACATAACACTTGCAGGAAGCGATAAGGCCAGAAAGAGTGGAGTAGAAGAAGGTGTGTTTAAAAAATAAACACATGATTATCAAGTTAATTACGTGAAAATATGAGTGTTAATGATGTTGAGATTAAGATGTATGATGAAATGTGCAGTATTTACCAATGTGGTGAACAAATGAAGCAAATTCACAATTTTTGAAAGTGTCACAAAAAATGACACTGTGCTGATGAAAATGTCGTAGGTACCTTAAATTTGGTTCCTGATTGAGGAAAAAGAGAACACAAATGATTTTGTAGTTGTCTGGGAGGAGTTTCGAAAACCCTAAATGTCCCAAAAGACCCATATAAGCCTCCAAATTGACCATTTCACTATTCATTTTCACATTTAGCTATAGCAAATCAGAGAGCTCTGCATTGAAAATGGTGGTCCCTATGAGGAAATATCGATTCGAGCTGAGCTGACGACACCAGTGACCAGCCGACTACCCACCACCGGTAAGTACTTGATAAACTACCTTGTGAAATTTGAATTTTTGAATTTTATGCATTTTTGTAAATTTTTAGAGCCCTTAGAAGGTAGGATCATATCCGGGATTCTGGATCGCATCCTACAAAATGCGCATCGCATCTAGTTTTTCCTGGATCATATCTGGTTTTTCCTGGATTCTATGTCGCATCCGGTTTTCCTGGATCACAGCCAGTCTTGTAGATTTAGTCTTCTTTGTAGCTAGAAGCCATTAGGGAATCATATCCTGGATTTTGGGGATCATACCCCACATTTAGGATCGCATCCTATTTTTCTAGGATCGCATCACGTATGTGCAATTACATCCTGTATTTCTAGGATCGCATCTGGTAGAAGACTTAGGTTTTTAATTTGCTTTGATTTGTCTGCGTCCTGCAAACTTGAAATGACTTAGCAGAGTAGGAATGTGCCCTTTTTTGTAGATAGAATGCTGATGCTTTACTGTGTTGTCAAAAATCAGGCCCAGTTTGAGGTAGTCACCTTTCAAGGCACTTATCGTGTGTGAGTTCTAGCATTGTCTGGCCGACTGTCAAATTATGAGTAGACTACCATGATATCATGTGGATTAAGGTCATTGATAGGTTTACCCAAGATCGGGGTAAACTGAGGGTTGTTAACTTCTCTGACCGAGAGATGGCATTCTAAGCACAACACCTTCCACCTACCTACTGGTGAGATCACTGTGACACCCGAGGATGTTTGGAGGATCTTATGCATGCCCATGGTTGGACATGAGGTTTTCTTTGAGTCTAGAGCTGGCGTGGTGATCAAGACTGCTCAGAGATTCTTCCAAGATGACAATATAGATCGCAGATACCTATCCTGGGACTATATGGTCGATCACTATGATCGATTAGCTATATATTTTGTTGGGTTGGTAGGCGGAATCCTTATGTCGGACAGAGGTCAGCACGGTTTCTTGGTGGGCCGGGTCAGTATGGTGGAGTAGATGATCGTCCACCATCAATGATTTGCCTGGGGGAGCTGCATATTGGCTTACATATACCATGAGCTCCATGAGATTGTATACCACCATACTCGCAGCATGACTGTGGGTATACTGATTCTTTAGATTTGGGCCTGGGAGCACATCCCTGTGACACGGCCAATTGTTGACAGGCAGAGGGCACCGAAGCAGCCCTATGTGTACATGTACGCAGGTCTCTTACAGTAGCCCCACCTAGGAAAGGTTGAGTATTGGCATCGATTATTGACGATATGACAGAGGTCGTATGGCGACCATACCTAGACTGTAAGGTATGGACTTTTGATGCATGGCAAGTGTCTTTCTTATGTCAAACCAGATATTTGATTAGACACATGAGATATATTATTCAGCACTTCTTGATCACCAGAGTTCTGAGGAAGTATGGCCGATGACAGGGCCACACAGAGGATGTGGTAGTATATGCTCATATCAGAGATGAGGTAGCTGAGTGGGGGGCATAGCTTACTTATGATACTGCCTCACAGGATATCTGAGATATGGTGGCGATAGACTGGGACCCTCGCCCAGATGTTGAGGATGATGGAGTGTCAGATGGGTACGTAGCAGAGATGCTTCAACATCCATTTCCATGATTCACAGTGCCTGAGGAGATCATTCCTCGTATAGAGGAGCTGTTGGATTATGAGCCCAAGGATCGACCTGTCAGGGGGAGAGGTGGTAGAGACAGAGCACCAGGGAGACATGGGGACCATGATGGTGGTAGAGATGGTGGTAGAGGTGGTAGACATCCTCCCCCAGATGATAGGCATGATGGTGATGACAGGGGGGGAGGTGGAGAGGCAGTTGATACTGCCGGTCTGAGTGGCAGTGGGCCGAGATGCCAGAGATACAAATTTGTGGCCCCATAGAGAGATCCTAGCCTATTACTTACTCCAGAGCAGCAGAGATAGTAGAGACAGAGAGTGTAGGAGCAGGATCCCGGTAGAGATGGGGACCCTCTATCTAGGTGCGAGCAGGAGAGAGAGCAACTCAGAGCGTAGATCATAGCCTTGGAGGCTAGGGTTACCACTGCTGATGCACTTTTTGCAGATAGGCATAGATAGCTTGAGTGGCTGAGAGCTAAGAGGGATACACAAGCCTGGACAATAGTCCATCAGGGATAGAGGGTGACATACTATTATGCCTTGTATCACGCAGCAGTACTGGAGGGTCAAAGAGCACCCACTTTTTCTCATATAGCTCAGCAGTCAGAGGGGGCCATGCCACCTCCAGCAGCTCCTTTCATGCCACCTCCTCCTCCTCCTCTTGACCAAGGAGATGGGGCAGGGTAGAGTGTATATTTTGCACCATTTTGTTTTTTTTGAGATTATACATGTATATCTGGATCCTGATGAGATCCCCCCTTTTTTTACATTACATTAATTTATACATATATCTAATCGTCTTTTTTTCGTACTGATACTCTTTATGCTCACTGATACTCTTTATGCTTTGATTTGTACCATGTTTATGATGATATGATGTAGTTTTTGGATTGGACATGTTTCATGTGGTAAATGTATCCCTTTTTCTTTCCATAGATGTGGTAAATGTATATGTTGCACATGTGATGATATCTTGATCTCATGATGAATTAGTTCATAGTTGATAACATCATTTCATAATGTGGATGTGATGAGTATATTACTAATATGAACAAATGATATCTATGTGAAAATGCAAATGTATGTTTTCTTTTTCCAGTTATGCAAAAATATATGTATGGATGCACTTAGGATGTAGAAGTAAAAATGCAATACATGGATGTTTTTATTTTTGTATTTTCCAGTTTCGTGTTTCCCAAATGAATGCACAATGTATGCTATGGATGAGATCAGTAATATAAATGATGTAATTAACTTGATATTTGTAGAAGAAGATAGAAACCATGTTTTGAGCTTAAATTTCCTTATGTTGTTATTACTGTTGGAAAAATGCATCAGGCAATCTTTAAATGTAGCTATATGAAGACTCTTAGGACTTGTCACTGATTTAGCAAATATTGTAACATTTTTATCATCATTGGGCGCTTTTGGAATGGATACCATCGAATAGTACAACCATCACTAGTACCCACTGATATTATGATAATATGAATACTATATTTTATATTGAAATGTCAGAAATAGACTTAAGCATCAAGGCATAGAAGCCAAGATAACAAAATAGTCACCTTCCTTTTAATATACTAGATTCTTATTAAGGCAAGATATTGGACCCACAATGACCTTGAAAATTCATATCCTTGGGTACATTATGATTCGTATATCTTAGTGAGAATCTGGATCAAAAAATAGATAAGGAAATTGTGTCAAACTCACCGTAGATTACACATAACATAGATCAAGATATATGCAGCTATCCACCCATAGTGGCAGCTCTTACCATAAACATCCAAGTTAGGTGAGATTTATAGGATCATGTGAAACAATCACCATACACAGAAAATCAAGAAAACACTATGCCCCCAATCCTTGCGACTCTTTATCTTTGCACAGACGTCATTGAGTAACTAAGAAGACATAACAAATCATCAATTGAGAATCAATCAAATAAAATTTATAATTACTTAGATGCCCCTAGTTGAAAACATCATTAGGACATTTAAAGAATCATAATCAAACCATTATCAAACTGTGTGTTTAAGTAGTACTTGTTCATTCATCTGTTAAACATAGTAAAGATTCATCAATCAAAAAATTGTAATACAAGGAATATGGTGTTCCATGTTTGTGCGTTGATAGGATAATCCATTCATGTTGGCAATCCAATATAGCCTTGTAGAAATGTTTGTACTGTCAATGTCGTATTTGAATATGTGATGTTTGGAAAGACACCCTTGGTTTTTGAAAAAGTGACATTGTTTTGCATGTGCCAAGAAAGATTATGTCCACGAGGCAAACCAACCTAGAGAAACCTAGCAACCGCAACTGACTATTCTAATAAAGATGCCCCCAGTGCAGAATGACCTATTCCTAAGATGTAAAGATAGACAAATCCCAAGCGAGGATAAGATAGTCATGTAGGAAAAATGAAGTCAGCGTACAAGCATAGGAAAAATTATGAAGGCCTAGTATCAGTAGTGCATTAATAGATGGAGTGCAGGATGCAAGTGACGCCTGATTGCTAGGTTTTCACCACTTGGCAAGATCTTTTTCTTTCTTTTTGCTATCAAGATGCCTGTTTTACCAGGTGCTCATCAAGGCACTTTTTCTCCTTTTCAATTTTTTTGCTATTTTTGCTTTTTTGAATATTTTTGTAGTATCAAGGCGCCTGTGTACCAAGTTTTCACCAAGGATACCCATTTTGTAGGACCTTTTCCACTATTTTTGGATTTCTTCAGGATCAATTTTCTGAATGTTTTTGGTATTTTGCAAGAAATTTTTGTTGTATAGGCTCTGCTAGCTGAACATTAAGCGTAGAACCACTTCAAATGTAGAGTGTTGATAGGATCTGGAAGAACCTCTCCCTCAGGTGTAGCTAATTGATAAGCTCCAGTCCCAAAAGTAGCAGTGATAACATAAGGTCCCAACCAGTTAGGTTCAAATTTTCCTTTCTACTCTCTGTTAGGCTGGTTTTTAGGATTCTCTTTCAGGACAAGGTCCCCCACTTCAAACTTGCATGGTTTAACCTTCTTATTGTAACCTTTGGACAGTCTTGCTTGGTACACTTTGAGGTGATTGAACGCTTGTTGTCTGCACTCATCTAGTAGGTCCAGAGAATTGACCCAATCAATGCGGTACTGCTCATCAGTAACCAGTCCTTGTAAAGATATCTGCAAAGATGGGATTTCAACCTCAATAGGTAGTACTGGCTCAGAGCCATAGACTAGAGAAAATGGCATGGCTCCAGTTGGTGTTCTGATGCTTTTTTTGTAGGCCCATAGTGCCAGATTTAGTTGTAAATGCTAGAATTGCTCACAGTTTTGTGTAGAATCTTGAGAATTTTTTTGTTCGATGCCTCAGCCTATCCATTACCTTGAGGGTAATAGACCGAAGAGCAATGTTGAGTAATGTGAAACTGTTCATAGAGGTCATCAATGTCTTGGTTTTTAAATTGGCCCCCATTGTCTATCACAATTGAAGAGGGTATCCCATATCTACAAATAATGTAGTTCAGAATGAACATAGCCACTTGTTTGCCAGTGGCTTTTATTAGTGACATGGCTTCGACCCACTTTGTGAAATACTCAGTGGCCATAATGATAAACTTGTGTCCATTTTAAGAGTTAGGATATATCTATCCAACCAAGTCAAAGGCCCATTGCTGAAATGGCCAATGTGTTATAAAAGGTATTAGTTCTCTGGCAGGAGCATGGATGAGGTTTCCATGTGTCTGGCATTTAAGACATGCTTTTGAAAATTGAATAGCATCTTTCTCCATGGTAGGCCAATAATAGCCTACTCTGAGCAATTTTTAAGCTAATGAAAAGTCGTTCGAGTGTGATCCACATATACCTTCATGGACGTCTTTTAAAGCTAGATCAGACTCTTCTAGTTCTAAACACCGAAGAAGTGTACCATTGAGACTACGTTGATATAGGTTGTTAGTTATGAGGACATAATGCAATGCTGTCCTAATCATGGATCTTTTCTCATTTCTAGATAGATTGGTGGGAATGGTTTGGTTAGAAAGATAGGTAATGATATTGACATATCAAGATTGATATAGGGTATTTAAGGCACATATTACCTGGTATTTAGGATTAGCAAAGGCGGGATAGGATATTTCTTCCACCAAGAAGTCATAGTGGAATTGATGCTCCTCTAGTTGTAACATGGATGCCAAGGTAGCCATAGCATCTGCAACTTTATTCTCTGATCTTGGTATCTGCTGGAAGGTGACGAAGACAAAGTATTTCTTCAAATCATCAACTAGTTGCTTGTAGGGCATCAATTTTTCATCTCTTGTTTGATATTCCCCATTGATTTGATTGATAACTAGTTGGGAGTCACCATATAGGTGTAACTCAATGATCTTCCATTCTATGGCGAGTTTGAGGTCATTGACCAAGGCTTCATATTCTAAGATATTGTTGGTGCATGGAAACATTAATTTGTAAGATTTGGGAATCTTATATCCTTGTGGAGTAATGAAGAGAACCCCGGCTCCAGATCCTTGTTGAGTAAATGACCCGTCAAAGTACATCTTCCATGGATGTTCGGTGAGATGCATGATTGTTTCATCAGGAAATTCAATTAGCAATGGTGCATCATCCTGGAGTGGTGAATCAACCAATTGATCCACAAGTACTTGTCCTTTGATAGCTCTTCGTTCAACATATTCAATGTCAAACTCACTTAGAATTAGGACCCATTTTGCCAAGCAGCCTGTTAATGATGTTCTGCTTAAAATATATTTTAGAGGATCAATTTTAGCAATGAGCTTGACTGTGTGAGAGCATGTAGTGTCTTAATTTATGTGATGTGAAGATAACTACTAAGCATGCTTTCTCAATAATGCTATAATTGAGCTCATAAGTGACTAAAGTTCTACTAATGTAGTAGATAGCTTTCTCTTTCTTTGTTTCGTCCTCTTGTGCTAGTAATACTCCTAGGGATGTAGCTATAGCTGAAATGTACAGGAGAAAAGGTTTTCCATGAATAGGCACCGTAAGAATAGGTGGAGTAGCCAGGTATGCCTTCAATTCCCTGAAGTTTGCTTCACAGTGTTCATCCTAGTTGAATGTAACCCCTTTATGTAGTAGCTTAGTCAAGGGTTGTGCCTTATCTGCAAGTTGGGACATGAATCTCCTGATAGACTAGAGTCTTCCTTGTAGCGTCCTCATTTGACTAATATTATAGGGAGGATTCATCTCTAGAATAGCTTTTACCTTTGCAGGATCTACTTCAATTCCCTTTGTTGATACTATGAATCCTAGGAGTTTGTCTGATTGAACCCCAAAGGCACATTTCTTTGGATTGAGCTTGAGTTGGAACTGTTCCATTTGATCCAATATCTTTCCTAAATCAGCAATATGAGTACCTCTTTCTTTGTGTAATACCGTCTCCTATGGTGATACTTGGACTTTTGACTTGGACATTTTATTATGATGGTTAGAACTATACATTTACATTTATATTTTATGGATGATGATATGATTGATATGCTCATTTATGGTTATCATTTATATGTTTATGGGATTAGAAAACCATCTATTTTTATATGTTTTATGGATCTAACCAAAGGATTTGAATCTAACCATTATCATGATGTTTTATGTTTCATGGATATGTGTCTGATGTGTTTTCATGGCTCAGGACAAATTCGTAGTTACTCACTTAGTTGAGGTCCACACGATGTATCGATCTTGGTCATCTGTTTGAATATATTTGATTTGTATGAATATCCATATGTATATATATGTATCTCTTCTTGGTGATGCAGGATTGCAGGTACCGGGTATCATCTCCACCTGGCTTCACAGGTCTGAGTGATCCCTCAAAATCCTTGATCGTTGTTGTTGTTATGGAAATATCACCAGGTTCCACAGGAAGAAACTCCACCTCTGATCCTTCTATCCTTAGGTGGGGAGTTCCCGAGTCAGTCCCTTGTGTGGATGTATTATGTGATCTCTTAGTTTGTTGAATTTGTGGATCTT
>MU227527.1:4620846-4651886 GCA_018584345.1 Thuja plicata | reverse complement strand
GACATAGGCTTAAGGCATCTTCATTAATAAGGCATTAATGAAAGCCTTAAAGAGGCAAGGGAGGATGTAAGAGGATGGCTTGAGAAAGTGGACCTTAAGGAGGTCAAGCTTGAGAAAGTGGACTTTCCCAAGTGGGTTGAGTTGCGAAGTATTCCTTAATGGAATGTGACAACATTAGGAGGTAGGTTAAAATAAAATTTAGGATTAGGATTAGATTAGCATGGGTGAATGGGTTCAGAAGGGTTAGAACCCAGGGTAGAAGTGGTTGAGATAGGTTAGGTTGGGGTTTGAGGGAATATTAATAAATGAAATAAATTTATTTAATTTATTTAGAAATATAAGAATTAATTATTTAAACAATGAAACTTCTTTTTAATAATTAGGGGACTATAGCCATTTTAATTAATTTAAATAGGCTAGGGGGAATGGGTTATTTTGCAAGTGGGTATTTGATTTAGGGATTTATTTAATTCCTTTATAATTAAATACTATAGCCATATTTGATTTTAATTTGATTTAAATGGTTTGAATTTGATTTAGATCCTATGGCTATAATAATTAATATAAATTAGTGACAAAAATCACCTAGGCTATTAAATTGATTTGAAGAATTATGCCAAGCAGTAACAGGGTCATTTGGACATAATCAAGGGTATGATCACACTTAGGGAAAATAGGGTCCATAGTTGGAACAAACCAAATTCAGGTGGTTACAATAGAAAATTCTGAAAAATTCAAAGCAATAAGGATCCACAACAATCCACAATTCTTCAAAACCCCAAAATCACCAAGAGCTCTCCAATTCTCAAAAACCTGTTATGAGAGAAATGAATGACCAATTTACCCCTAAAGAGTTTCAAATTCCCCTAAACATACAAAGGTGGATGACAAAACCCAAGTCAATCCCTAATTTAACTCAACTTCAAAATTGAAAGTAAATCCAATTAATTAAATAAAATATGCTTTGTTGCCACAACTCAACTTTGACTCCTAATTACAAGTTGAGATATTTTGAATTTGAAATACTTTTTCAACATAATTATGCACATGTAATTAATAAAATATTTAATTAAACAAATTAAATATTTATGTTACAATAATGCATGCAACCAAATATTTAATTATTTAATTAATCATATAAGCACATAGAATATAGTTTTCAGTTAAATATTTAATTAAATCAAAATATTCAAATATTTCAATTTAATTAATTATTTAAAATAAACTTAGGATATAATTAAATACTCAATTCAACTATAATCCATCAATTCATTAAACATAGGGAAATCACTCAATAATCAAAAAATCACCTGAAAGTATAATCAAGCAAAACACACACAAACTCAAAAGAAAGGGTATTCAAATTTTGTCAACCTAGACAAATCCGGATAAGGTAGACATACTGAAACTCATCCAAAATTTAGAAAATTAGGCTTAGGTTAGGGTTTTGGATCTGTATGTTACCTCCCCTCTTTACCATTGAGATGAATATTTATTAGCATGCTCACTCCTGCCAATTCAGGGAAGATGATGCCTTGTACCTGCAATCCTGTCATCAAAAAACTCACATGTAAATACATAATATAATATCACAATAAATGATAGGGATCAGTCAAATGTGTGGATCTCACCAAAGTAAGTAACTACATCTACATCCTCTAGCACAACAACATGCAAATAGATACATAAACATGATAACCGTACACATGAAAGTATGGGGTAAGTACATCATAATTGAAATATAAATCATCGCATCCTGATAACATCCATAACATCATAAACAATAGTCACCAACAACTGAAAGAATAGTAGCTCTCATGAAAGTAGCCTAAAATAATTTGGCCAATCAATTGAAACCAATGCCTAAAAGAGTATGGCATCACAAAATAAAAAGAAAAACATGACTGGGTATTACATCCACCCCCCTAGGATTAGGCTTACTTCTGGAAGCCCATAAATAAGTAGGGATATAAACCAAATAATCTAGTTGTATCATCCCAAGTCACTGAAGAATCATCATGTTGGTCCCAGTGGACCCTTACCTATTCTATGGTGTGACCCCTGAGGGTCACACCCCGCTGCTCTAGAATATTTATTGGCTCCAAAGCCAACTGTCCATCCTTGACTTGTAATGCATTCCAATCAAGTACATGCATAATGTTAGCTATATGTCTCCTAAGAACTAAAACATGAAAAACATCATGGATGCACAAAAGGCTAGGTGGAAAAGCAAGTCGATAAGAAACTGATCCTATCCTCTCTAGGATCTCAAATGGTCCCACAAAATGAGGTGCCAACTTTGAACCCTTTCCATAACGGATCAGAATCTTCTATGGGTGCACTCTCAGGAACACTCTATCTCCAACTATGAACTACCTATCCACCCTGTGAGCATCAGCATACTTCTTCTATCTATCCTGTGCAGTCACTAAATGCTCACAAATCCTCACTACCTACTGCTCCATGTCACGAAGCATCTCAGGACCAAGAAGAATACGGTCCTCCAATCTGTCCCAACTCAAAGGTGTATGAAAAGGATGGCCATACAATGCCTGAAAAGGTGCCATGCCAATGGAACTGTGATATCCATTATAATACACAAACTCCACTAGGTACAAGTAGTCCTCCCAGTGAGTCTGTCTGTCCATGACATACATCCTCAACATGTCCTCCAAAACCTAGTTCACTTGCTTTGTCTGACCATCAGTCTCAGGATGATACACTGAACTAAAATTTAGTTGAGCCCTTAAATCGTGCTTTAAAGATGTCCAAAAGGCTGAGGTAAAAATAGGATCTTGATCTGATATAATATAGAGAGGAATGCCACAAAGTCTCACAATATCCTACATGAAGACTCGAGCTACAGAAGCTGCAGTGTAAGATGATCTCATCGGTGAGAAATAAGCCACCTTGGTTAACCGATCAACGGTCACCATAATAGCATCATGTCTGTGAGGAGTCATAGGCAATCCAACTATGAAATCCATAGATATGATGTCCCACTTCCATGATGGAATGAGATTAGGCTGAAGAAGCCCTACTGGATGCTGGTGATCCACCTTGACCCTCTGACACTCTAAACATCTAGCCACAAATTTTGCAATCTCCCTCTTCATACTAGCCTAATAATAGAGATGTCAAAGATCTACGTGCATCTTCTTAACACCTGGATGTGCTGAATAGGGTGCATGGTGAGCCCCAAATAACACTAATGTACGCAAATCATCCAATGGTGGTACATAGATCCAGCCCATATGATGCAACAAACCATTTGTCTCCAAAAAAAAACTAGAGAATCTTCCCTATAATGGTCTCCCTGACTCTATCTCAACTTTCACCTCCTGATATAATGTATCTCTAGGAAGTGACTGGAGTATCCTACTCCTCAAATCCATGCTAAGAGTCAATGCTAGAACTGCCTGTTTCTTGCGACTCAATGCATCAGCAACCACGTTCTCCTTCCCCTGAATATACTTTATCTCAAAGTCATATTCACAAAGGAATTCCATCCACCTTCTCTATCTAGAATTCAGATTAGGCTAGGTAAAGATATACTGAAGGCTACGATGATTGCTATGAAGCTCAAATCGGTGTCCCAAAAGAAAATGCCTCCATCATACTAAAGCATGGACAACCGCTGCTAGCTCCAGATCATGAGTAGGGTAGTTGAGCTTGTGATCCTTGAGTTTATGAGACTCATAGGCAATCAGTCACCCATCCTACATGAGAACTACTCCAATACCCTCTAGAGATGCATCAGTGCATACAACAAAATCCCTCACTGGATCAAGCACAGCTAGGATAGGTGCACTGGTCAAACACACCTTGAGACTCTGAAAATCCTCCTCACACTTCTCTATCCATACAAACTTCTTCCCTTTCCACTGAAGAGAAGTAATAGGATGAGCCACCCTAGATAAGTTTTGCATGAATCTGTGGTAGTAGCCCGCAAGACCCATGAAACTACACACCTCAGACACACTAGTGGGTTCTATCCACTCCACAATCGCCTGAATCTTTGAAGGATCTACAAAGATACCTTTGCCATAAATGACATGACCAAGGTACTGTACCTCAGTCTAGAAGAAATCACACTTAGCCAGATTGGAATAAATTTGATTCTTCCTAAGACACTCCAGAACCTGCTGAAGATGCTCTTCATGCTCCTCCATGGATCTAGAGTAGATCAAAATATCATCCAGGAAGACAAGCATGAAGCGATCTAGGTACTCTCAAAACACTCCATTCATTAAACACATGAAAACCAATGGAGCATTCGTCAACCCAAATGGAACCACTGTGAACTAATAATGTCCATAGCGTGTACATAATGCTATCTTGTGGATATCAGCATCCTCAATCTGTAACTGGTGGTATCCTGACTTCAGATCAATCTTAGAGAACACCTTGGCTCCCTTGATCTAGTCAAACAAGTCATCAATGTGTGGCAAAGGGTACCTATTTTTGACCATTACCTTGTTCAACTGTCTGTAGTCGATACACAAGTGTAAGGATCCATCCTTCTTCTTCACAAAGAGGATAGGTGCACCCCAAGGAGAAACACTAGGGTGAATGCTCCCCTTTTCCAATAGCTCCTCTAACTATAGCTTCAACTCACTCAACTCATGAGTATCCATATGATATGGTGCTCTAGAAATAGGCTCTGCTCCTGGCACAAGCTCTATTCAAAAGTCTATGTCATGCTTTAGTGGAATCGCTGGAATCTCATCAGGAAATACATCAATAAACTCCTAAATTATGGGATGATCCAAAGCCTTGACTTCACTTTCCATACCATCTATCTCATACATGGATACTACATATATTTGACATCCCTTTCACATACATCACTTTAGTTGCATAGCGGATATCATGCAAAGAGATATGGGTCAAGGAATCCCCATAATGCGACACTCACTATTAGCATCATCCTTGCAAAGGATGATCTTCTCTCTACAATCGATCTTAGCTCCATGAGCTCCCAACTAGTCTAAATGAATCACACATAGGTCAACTGAGGTAATGAACTTCCCTAGGTTTAGTTTACAACCATGAACCAAGGAATCCGTAGCTACCCTTGCCCCTGAGGCTAACTCCACTTGCCAACCTAACGCTTGCTTTACAGCCACTAGCCCACAATGCTCAACAAGGAAAGGTGAAATGAAAGAGTCGGTCACTCCTGAATCAAATAATATAGAAATGGAGGTACCCTAAATAGTACCTGAAGTCTCAATGACTATTTCCTAATGCTCTGTCTGCCTCTGATCAAGAGCTGCAAAAGCTCTATGTGAAACTTCCCCTATAGTAGGCTCTGAGGCTGCTGGCCTATGTGTAGAAAATTGTGGTGATCTCTATGGACAATTCATCACAATGTGACCAAACTGATCACAGGTGAAACACCCTATGCCTCTAAAGTTGCCTCTCCCATTGGAGGGCGCACTAGACTGCTGGACACTCCCATGACTCACACTAGGCTATGCACTCTAAGCTAGTCGGTTGGACTGATTACGCCTATGGCACTATCCAATCCCACACCCTTACCACTCTGGGTAGGGGTACAGTCTTCTACTGCTGCTGATGCTGACTCTAGCTCTAGTTCTAGTTGCCTCTATAATAAATAGATGGCTTTTTGAAGTCCCTAGTGCCCTGCGACTGGTTACCTATATAGCCTGCTTCAGAAGCTCCACTAGCCTGACCACCCTATCTACCACCATGGCCTAATGCCAAGTTCACCTTTGATAAAGTGTCCTTAATCACCGCAGCTCATAGGTCCATTGGATAAAAGAGTTTCACGTCCCCTACAATGCGCACGTTAAGACCTCATACAAATTACTATACCAACAATGCAATATCCTCGCTTTATCCAGAGTACTGCTTGAGCTCATAGAAATCATGCTCATACTGTTCTACAGTCAATGTTAGCTATCTAAGATTATGAAAATCATTAGCTCTCTACTACCTCCACTGATCATATATGAACCTCTCTCTAAAATTCTCGAGAAAGAGTTCCCAAGTAATAGTGTCCATACGGAGTCCTAGCTTTTTCTCCTCTATCTTCCACCAGATAGCCGCAAAATGAGTCAACTGCATCATGATGTATCTCACTCTAGTATTACTACTAAAGGGATGCATAAAAAATACTCTATCCAAAGCAATCAACTAGGTCTATGCCTCTAAACCAGAATCCTATCCAGCAAAAGGAATAGCCTTTCCTCTTGTCAAGTCTCTCATGTGGTTAGCTGTGACCACTGCTGGATCCATTGATATAGTCCTCTCTCTCTCTCTCCTACTACTGGGAGTGATGAGATACCTCTCGCTCCACTCTGGCTCTCTTAGGAAGGCAATCTAGGATAGCCTGTAGGATCTGTCTAGTGTTCATACCCCCAGACTCATCCTGATCCTCTCTCCTCTATTCACCCCGGTCCTACTACTGCTCCCTCTCCTGTCTAACACTAGTGGAGGAGCTAGCCTGTCACCCTCCCCCATGGGCACCAGACCTACCCCTACCATGGCCTCTAGCTGCGCGTGTCTTAGGCATAATTCCTGAATCAAATAGAGATGGATACAACATTCACCACATAGCTTGAAACATAACTAAAGAATAAATGGATAAACCATAAAGTAATACATCAAAACAAATGTGTAGTATGTCTATGTTTTACTTTCATGTTTAAGCTAGACACAACCTAATGGGCATACGATTCCCAGAGTTCCAAGTGTAGAAACTAGAGCTCTAATACCATATGTAATGCCCCGCCAGAGAACCCAAGAGAGATTAACCTAGAACATGTCAGTATGTGTGCTGAATAATTTTTTTTTAAAGTTAACATAAAGAAACATACAATCATGCAGAAGTGATTACCATTTATACACATGTCTTACACTCACACAGATTACATGACTCAAGGGTCTGATGAAGTTGAATTACTTAAAGCAAAACACAACTAACAATATAACAAAAGATTCCATCTGATTAAACATAACAAATACAACTTACATAACCATAATTACAACCCTCATGGATAACCATGAAACCACCTTAAACTCACATAAACTGCACATGCCACAGGGTATGTGGTAATCACTCTAAACTACTTACTATTACAATTTCCAGATTAGGTATCACATGCGATACTCTAATACAAGATTCCAATAATGAAATCACATAATAGATGATGAAGGAACATAAAGAGCTCATCCACAAAGAACCATCAAGCACATGGTACAAGGACATCAAATCTCAATGGATAAAGAATCACTACCACCCATCCATGTGGAACCACAAAGGTCCACCCCACCATGCTGAGGAGATAAAAATAGATCCCAATCAGATATCCAAAACCAACAATGCATAACCAATAAGCAAGGGATCTTGATAGCTCTCTAATCCGGTGTACTAATCATCATGATAGGTAAGACTCACTAATATAGAGGCAACTGACAACGTAGGAAATCTAGACTATGCAAAGGAAGGTGTCATCATGTATGTCTAACCCTTAAGTCTTATCCTAGTAATCCAATGGATTCCGGCACTTAAGTGACCATACACAGAGCTAATGACCTCTCAACTTGACAAGGCCACTAACTATGTTAGGTACCTCGCAGGGAAACAAACATATTCTACATACCATCTTAGCCTATACTAGCACTCAAGCATGGGTGATGATACATCTTATTAATCCATTTTAATATTCTAAATATGTCTTTAGTTATAACTTATTACAGAAACTCCACAATAAGCAATCCAGTAGTCTCTTACGGACACAGAACTTATTGCAAGCCACCCCCTGCTACACATCTAGGTAACCTACCCTAGGCTCAAAGATCCTAATAGATTTAGCATAGGTCACAACCCTAGTGTACCCCAAATCTAGTATCCCACACAATCAGGAATGGTCACATATAGGTACACACACAGGTACATAATCAAAAGGGTCATCATGGTTAGTTTAGGGTAATATTTGACAACACACACACCATGAAGTAACAAAAATAATAAACACTCCCCCCAGCCTCTGTATACATCCTAGGTCATCTAATGTCCCAAATAATCATCATATACAAGAACTAAGAACCATATAAATGCATAGGAAACAAAACGTCCTGAAGGATTGAAAAATGAACATAAGTGAATAACATTTTCATCTGATTAAAACCCTCCACATGCATAAAACAAATTCCCTTTATGCATTAATAGACTAGAATAACAATAATCATCTTTGATTAAGCAACCATATTTATTAGAAATCATATTCAAAATATTAGCTATAGTTAATAGTTAATATATTAATTTAAAATTAATAACCCTCGTTAATTCAAATTAATAATTGAAACATTACACTAAACTAACCTTTTAATATAATCGAATTAAAAATAACTAATGAAAATATTAATTACCACTTTACATATAATGAAAACTAACCTAAAAACCAAATTAAATAAATTAAATAAACTAAGTTAAATTTAAACTAAACTAAACTAAATTATTAATAAATTAAAAAAAAATAATAATATTTAACATATTAATAAAAATCTCATTTAAAAAAAAAAACTTATTAAAAAAACCGAACATAAACAGGTATATATTTATATGGGGGCGCCTGCGCGGCACACCCCCTGCTGCACATTGAGCGCGTGAGGTTGGGGCCCGCGGTACCTCCTCTTGCACCACTTGGAGTGTGTAGTCCTTTAAGGACTGTGGGTGGGGGGACCACCGCCACCCTCCCACCTGCGCATAAACCGCGCATGGAAAGAGGGTAAGGGGATTGGTGGGGGTGGGGTCCCACCTCCCCTTCCTCAATGTTTTTATTTTTTTAAATTTTTTTAAACAAATCTTCAATACCGTCGTTTCCCTTTTTAAGCAAGTAATATATATATATATATATATATATATATTTAGAAATTCTGAAAACGGAAATAGCTAAATAGAAGGATTTTTATATTTTTTTTACCTTTTTACTTTCTGGGCAATACTTTTTACACTAGTCTGTATTTTTACAGAGGGTGGGTATTTTTTTTTTTGGATTTAATTTTTTTTTTACAATGAAACAACAAAAGACTATAAATTAAATTTCCCACTATAGTTAGAACTATAGGCAGAATGATTTTTCCGAATTCTGGGAGTTTAATAAGAGATCTAATTATGAAATTTTGATAGCATGTCTGTACTATAATAGGGAATATATAATTACAAAAATAATATATCCAAGCTCCTCCAAAACCCTGAAAAACAACGAAACATAAATTAATTATAAATTTAATTTCTTCAATAGTATAAACTATATCAAGAGTTTAATTTTTTGTTTTCTAAGAGATTTAGAGGCAATTTCTTCTTGAAATTTCAATAGCATAACCCTACGATGCTAAGAATATAGAAAATGAAAGAAGTATAGATCTAGTGTTTCTAGAAAGACCCAAAAAATGTAGAAACAACCATAAGCCATTTAAACACCAAATTTAAGGAACATGCATTAAAACAACACAGAAAACCTCAGATCTTTGAAATTGAATCCATACATGAAAAATGAAGCCTACCTTGATTCCAATGCAAGAAACGGAAGAATGTAACTTGGAGGATGAAAGTAGACCTGAAACACTCAAGCCCAATTCAACCACAGATCTAGCAACAATGTAGATCTGAACACACACACACACAAGCAATAGGAAATTCTGAAAACTTCAAAGCAATAAAGATTCACAACAATTCACAATTCTTCAAAACCCCAAAATTACCAAAGGCTCTCCAATTCTCAAAAACCTATTATGAGAGAAATAAATGACCAATTTACCCCTAAAGAGATTCAAATTCTCCTAAACATGCAAAGGTGGATGACAAATCCCAAGTCAATCCCTAATTTAACTCAACTTCAAAATTGAAAGTAAATCTAATTAATTAAATAAAATATGCTTTGTTGCCACAACTCAACTTCTACTCCTAATTACAAGTTGAGATATTTTGAATTTGAAATACTTTTTCAACACAATTATGCACATGTAATTAATAAAATATTTAATTAAATAGATTAAATATTTATGTCACAATAATGCATGCAACCAAATATTTAATTAATCATATAAGCACATAGAATATAGTTTTCAATTAAATATTTAATTAAATCAAAATATTCAAATATTTCAATTTAATTAATTATTTAAAATAAACTTAGGATATAATTAAATAATCAATTCAACTATAATCCATTAATTCATTAAACATAGGGAAATCACTCAATAATCTAAAAATCACCTGAAAGCATAATCAAGCAAAACACACACAAACTCAAAAGAAAGGGTATTTGAATTCTGTCAACCTAGACAAATCTGGATAAGGTAGACATACTGAAACTCATCCAACATTTGGATGATTAGCCTTAGGTTAGGGTTTTGGATCTATATGTTACCTCCCCTCTTTACCATTGAGATGAATATTTATGGGCATGCTCACTCCTGCCAATTCAGGGAAGACGATGCCCTATACGTACAATCCTGTCATCAAAGAACACACATGTACATACATAATATAATATCGCAATCAATG
Organism: Thuja plicata; assembly: GCA_018584345.1. NCBI lineage: Eukaryota > Viridiplantae > Streptophyta > Pinopsida > Cupressales > Cupressaceae > Thuja > Thuja plicata. The sequence continues at coordinate 4,641,349 of MU227527.1, read as the reverse complement.
ATAGGGATCGGTTGAATGTGTGGATCTCGCCGAAGCAAGTAATTACGTCTCCGTCCTCTACCACAACAACATGCAAACAGATACATAAACATGATAATCATACACATGCAAGTATGGGGTAAGTACATGATAATCGAAACATAGATCATCGCATCCTGATAACATCCATAACATCATAAACAACAGTCACCAACAATTGAAAGAATAGTAGCTCTCATGAAAGTATCCTAAAACAATTCAGCCAATCAACTAAAACCAATGCCTAAAAGAGTATGGCATCACAAACTAAAAAGCAAAACATGAGTGGGTATTACAAACCTCACTAGGTTAAGAGATAGAAGATGCAGAATGCATGTAAGATATAGGAGGAGAGTCTTAAGCATAAATAGGAGGAATTTAAGGTGTAGGAAGGAGTACAAATCTAGGACATGGATATAGGACATCCTTTGGGTTTCTTAATTCACAAACCTTTTTGAAATTAAGTTTTCGTTAGGATAGGAAGAGATGACTGTGATGCATTTTAAATGGTTGCGACATGCTAGGCCAAAATAATTCAAGGTCAAAGTTCCCATGACCTGCTAAATGTTGATAGAGACTATGATTAATTGTAATGATTTATGCATTATGGGAAAACTTTAAACACTTATGGATAGGAGAGACTATAGATTTCATGGAGGTGATCCAAGGAATACCAATTCTAACATGGAATTGATTGGAAGTTGGGATGACAAAAAAGGTAACATCTAAGCATTTCTTACCAAATTAAATAGGAAAAGTAATAAAACCATAGTAGGAAAAGTAAAACCATCGAAAGTCTTAATCATCACATTTGATTTTTCATAAGAGTCCTGATTAAAATTTTGTGTGTAAATATTTTACTTAGTTATAAAATTCACCATGCAAGTGGGATCAATAGCACTTCATGAGAGGGAATATTATTAATTTTTTTAGAAATATAAGGGGATCATTAGGTGCCCTAATAGTTTCCTTAGGATCAAATGTAATGCAAGGTTCAAGTTTTGGATCAGGTTTTGGTTTGGGTTGATCAATAAGGTTGAATGTTGTAGGCCTCATTTCACCTATTATCAAGATAAATAGTAGTAGTCTTGTGAGACTCAACAAAATTGGTTGAAGAGAGAGGTGAGGAATGTGTAAGTTCAATTGTGACAGTTGAATGTGAAGGTAAAGGATTGGTATAGATTTTTAAATTTTGATTAAAATGAATTTATTTACTTGATCACTAACACCCTCACTAGTTATGGAATTGGAATCAATAAGGTCTTGTACAATTCTTCAAATGAAAACACTTCTCAATATCATGTCCAGGTTGACAATTGTATTGGCAAAAGGATTTAGGATCATAAGATTTAGGAAAATATTTGGATGTGTCAATAGGTTTGATGGGAGGGAGTGTTAAAATGTTAGTATTAATCAACTTCAACATCACATTATGCAAAGATTAATAAAGAGGTGTAAAATTATGATAAGGTTTGAAAACATATGACAAGGGAACCATACCTTTAGTTGGAGTTTCCACTTGAACTAGCTCACTCAAAGATAATAATTATGAAGTACTGCACACAATTGGATAAATGAAGTAAATTCAAAAAGATTATAGACACTCAAAAATGATTCAAGCCTGCTAGTCTACGTGTTTTAACATTTTTGGCATTACAATTGAAACATTGTTTTTCTCTCTAGTTATTCCTCTATGTTGCACATATGATATTTATTATATGACAACATTGTGTCTTTCCTCAATAATTTAACATTGCAAATTGTTCAATTATTTTCTAATATTTCTATCCTCTTGGCCGAATTGATTATTTCCTAATCGATTCCGATCAAACTTGAATCATCCTAAACCAATCCTATTTGATACTAAATGATCCTAAACTATATCAAATCATCCTAAATGAATTCAAATATATCTTATTCTCTTCCTATTCATTCTAGAATTATTTTGGACTCATTCCAACCATTCTGGGGCATTTTCCAAGATCATCGATTCCTATAAAATCACTTTCTAAATCAATCAGATCCATTTCAAACCTATTCAATATTGTCATCATTGATTCAATCTCATCATTCTAGGGGCATTTTCCAAGTTCATCAATTCTTCATATCTTTTAATCATTCATTTGATAACATTGTCCAAGTTCATCAATGTTATCGTTATCAACCTATCATCAAGAATTCAATACTATTGTCTAAGTTCATCAATACTATTGCAGATCATCATTATCTTGGGAACATTTACCAAGTTCATCATTGTCTCCTTATTCTTTATCAATTCTTGGGCATCATCAAAGTTCATTGATGCTATTTAATCATTTTCAAATATCATTATTTGAGTGAATTGTAAAATTTCATCAATTCCTCACAACTATCATAATCCTTATCAGTATCAAGAAAACTAATTCAATTGCAAATTAATGCCTTCAATTTGACCAATGATTCACTAATTTTATCTCTTGGGATGAATAACCCATAGTTTATCCCTATTTCCTAATCGAATAAATAAATTGACTTTATTTTTTCCCTTTTCCCTAATGTCTCCCTAAATTAATTATTTAATTTCTCATCTTTTTGAATTATGGGGTTTTTCCTAATTCCTAAATTCCTAATTTGAGGGAATAATGAGTTTTTAAATTCAAAAATTGAACTCTTACATTCCCTCCTTTAAGTGTGCTTCATCTCCCTATTAATTAGCTCCATTAACTCTTCCACCTTTTCCTATCCATTCTCCCCTAATTGTCCTTCTAATTTCCTATTAATTTTCTTCCATCCTTCTTCCATTTTCCCTCAATTATGCATTGATCTATGCATACTAATTTGTGCATTCACTTACTAATTCTGCAAATTGGTCTCTCATCTCTATAAATTGAGATCTCTTTGTCTTTCTTTCGTTAACCACTATCACCTAGTATTCTTGCTATCAAATTTTTCTTTCAAATCGTTGTGCAATTGTGTCATTGGAAAATAAAAAAATCAAATTAACTCAATGGAGAAGAAAGGAGAATATGAAAGCTACATTTGAAGGGATTTTTTGAGTGTTTTTATGATTTATCTTTATACTCTCATTTCAAATAGATTTTATGATAGATTAGATGGGTTTGCATATTGTTTAGGGTTTTGTGGTTACTCAGATAACTACATGGCTAGTTGGTAACATGTTTTGTTTGTCTTGTAAAATGTGATCTTGAGGCCGACCTGTTTGTTTGCAGTTGTGTATAAATGTTGGATCTTGGTCCTTATTTTGTGAGGAAGTTGGAGGAAGTCATGAGAGTTAGTTAGGGCTTGAAGAAGGCTGATTTGTAGTCATAGGTCAGGAAGAATAAGTAGTTTTTCTTTATAATATGTTCCTGGCATTGGACCTGGGCATGTTGACTTTTATTGTAGAACTTTGTAATTATTTTACCTGTTCATGATAAGGTTGCATATGTGTTCCATACTCTAGATTTGTGTGTTTACTTCTCAAAATATTTGAGTTTATGCTATATGACTCTTGTTGCAAGGTTGGATTATTCATTTACTTGGAGCCCCTTACCTTGACTACATTAGGTGGTATTAGAGAAAAGGTTTTGATTATGGTGAATAGATCTTGTCTCTTAAGTGTGTGATTCCTAATTTGGTTTGTCTTGGGGTAGAAGAATAAAGATCTATCCCACAATCACAATGTATTTGTTTGAGATGGCTAGGAGAGGTGCTATAGGTGGAAGAGGTGCAGACCCTAATGTTGTTGAAATATTGAGACAAATTGCTGCCCAATTGGAAGTGGTTGAAACAACCTAGAGGAGAATTCGACATACTAAAGAAGTAAGTGATGCTGAAGAAGAAATTTAAGAATAGGTTGAAGGAGAAGCCCAAGAACAACCTAAATGGATCAAGGAGAAGAAAGGTTTATTAGAGCTCTTACTAGGGTTAATACAAGACCACACTTTAATCCACTAGATTATGATGAAATATTTGATGTCGACGAGTTGTTGGATTGGATCTCAGCAATGGAAAAATACTTTAATTTTTAAAGTACTATTGGTAAACAGATTGTTCTTTTCAATTTAACTCTCAAATACCCACAACTATGAGAAACAATTTGATACCAATAGTTGGATAATCTATAACTAGGTTGATATATTTCCTCTAAATTAAAAGGTACAACTCCCTTATGAATGATATTCAATGAATTTGTTTTATTCCTAAACTAATTGGGTACGTTCTTAACCTAAGAACGGAAGAGTAAAACCCAGCCAACCCTAGACAGAACTAACTCAGGCAGTAAAATTAGTTCCTAAACCAAGCCAATGCCAAGAATCCACACTTCCTATGACTTCTTGATATTGGTAATGAAGTATGAATGCTATAAATGCAAATGCAATGAAACTAAAATGAAAAGAAGATCAAACATTCTGACTCCTGCAAAGTGAATGGATGAAATACTCAGATTAACAACCTATTCCCCATTTAAATCCAAGATTCAAGGCGATGTTTACAACATGAATGTAAAAATTCTTAGATTGAATCCAATCGAAGAAATTAGTACTCAAACTCTCAGATTTGATGTAAAACTCCCTTTTATTATAAACATAAATAACCATACTCAGACCATTATAAGTCCATAACTTATCTGCTAAATACATTCTAGAAATCCAAACATTTAATCTCCAAATGCAATTATAATGAAAATGTAAGAATAAATTCTCTCCTCTCCATAATAGAACTCCATCTCTGGCAGAAAAGAAGAACCCCTTGCCAAGAAATAGATCTGCAATAAATAATTTCCCCGCAACTATTTGATTCCCAACTGCCTCTATAACTGCTTCTTTTCTCATGTACCACTTGGATTTTATTCTTTTCCAAATCTATTTACTTAGAGCATAGCATTGAGGGATTAGTCAAATGCATGTTGATGAATGAATTGAAGGATTACTCAAATGCATGTTGCTAACTAAATTGAGGGATTACTTAATACTATGCTCTATTTTGACCATACATTGAGATATCTTCAAGTTGAAGATATTTTGATCTTTTATCAAGCTCGAGGTCTCTCATGGCTAAGAATTTTGCAATTGACATGTATCCTCTTCCAAGGCCCGAACTCCTATGTTTGGTACTAACTTCCTACATGCATCATAGCTCTTGGTGGGTTTTCACAGAATTGCTTCTACGGAGCACTACAATATACATTTTCTGCCTTGGCTTCATTGGAGAGTTTTTTCTCTGTTATGGAGGATTCACGCGATCACTTTTAATGAGATGAAGCACATAAATAGATCTCTTTTAATAACCATGCTCTTCATTGTGAATTTGATGTCTGGTGGAAAATTGGACTTCTACTTCTCCACTGGTGGGATTTCTTGAATGGACTGCGAAGACGTAGTAAGACATGAATTTTCTGCCTCCATTTCTCATGTAATGGCTTCAAAATCTAAGCTTTTGTATGACGGTAATGCATATTGAATACATATTTCAATTTTAAAAATTGTGGGATTATCGAACTCCAATTTGCTTCTACCTGGCGGAAAACTCAAGTTTGACTACTCCCCGTTTCACCAATTTGGTTTTTCAGTCATAAATTTTGTATGCACAATCCATCATTCACACAGTGGTCTAATATTCATTTCATGAATCAAACCACCCCAATTACAACCCGAGCTCACACTTTTCTAAATTTTATGAGAAAAACATTGCATCATAATTTTTAACAAAGTACTTTGTGTCTTCATGCCCGCAGCTCAACCTCCACCAATTCTTTGTCTCTATCTCCATAAGAAAGTGGTTACCACTGTTTATTTCAATGACTTCAAACCTTCTCTTCTCTACTTATCTATAGCAATTTGACCACGATACCTTGTGATAATGATTAGCAGCGTATGGATCACAAGCTAAAATAATTGAGAGGGTCTTTGTATCCATCGACTTTGAATGAGGACAAGAAAGTGCATGCCTTTTTATACTGAATTCATGATTTCTCAATATCTTCAGCAGTGTCACCCGGTTCCTTGAAGTTAATTTTATGCATTGGGTTTGACGCCTTTATTATAACATTTTTTCTTCATTCGCACCTTGAGATCAAATCTCAATATGTTTACCATCATGCGCTTGCTTGAGATTTTGAGTCCATTCATTTCTTAGAAATCTTTATGACAAAGTAACACATTAAACATCTGAAAGTCTCAGTCGCATTCATCATGTGACTTAACTTGTCACCATCTTTCACAAATTCTCCTGAGGAACATTTTAAATTATTTTTTACTTCAGTAAGAGAAAGGGGGAACTTATCCAATAATCCATAGAGCACACTTGTGAACCTCAGATATTTGCCTTTTAATCTAAATGATAATCTCGCCATTCAAAATGAACTACATTTGAAACTCAAACAAATGCTTTCACACCTGGATGCTTTTGAATTTTGAAACAATCCAACCCTCATAGAAATATTGTTAGGTGAAAATGAGAGAGACTTTGGGAAACCTCATTATCAACTAAGCTTTTGAAGCTTAAAAATGGGATACTGAAAGGGAACCTACAACTGGCTCTAAATGGGGATTGTGTGCTTCAAAGCACACAAAGGATCCAGTATCTATGGTAGAAAGAAGTTCCTTATCCATTGCACTACAGAGTCTAGGCATAAAAATGAGACAACAAAGAGCTTCTTACTAGAAGGGCGGAGGGGAGTAGGGCCAAAACCAAAACTAAGAAAGCGGTAAAGGCTAAGCTAAGCACACCAAAACTTACAAAAGCAAAATTATTTACAAAAAAGTGAGGTAACCTCACTAAAAGAAGAGAAAGCAGGAAGAAACTCACACATAACCATTAATCGGCAAGGAGAAGTATGAACCTTTTCGGGAAAGAAACTTGTGCTCCAACTAGCTGCAACAAAACCATTGATTTTTGACAACTTCATCATAACTAAAAGTGAATTCAGAAGAATGCTGAAAATATGTGACCCAAAAATCTCCTCCATATAACCATGCTTCATCATAGACCTCTAACTTTTAAGAATTCTCCTGCACATAAATTTTAAAATATTCCGCTACTCTTTGCTGAAAAGAACCATAATCACAACTTTCTGAAAAAGGTACCGCAACAGACTCACATTCTAGACTTTCAAAATGATCATTTTTGATAGAAATTTTAGAAGATACGCCAAGGTTGGCAAAATTAGAATATTCGAATGATTCTGGAAAAGTTATAGCATCATACTGGCATTCACCATGATCTTTAATAGCACTTTCAGATTTCAAATCGAGAATGAAATAAAATGATTCTTAATCGCACATAGGGTCAATCCAGATTGAAATATCTTCATTATTCTTTACATTTATCAAGTCTGAAAAATCTTTATCCCAATTTAAAGAGTTTGCATCTGAATCAGCCATAGAAGAAAACTTACATTTAGCCGGCTCCAAAAATTCATTAACTTCCATTTCATGACAAAGAAAGATGTAATCCAACTCTTTATCCTCTTCATGATGTTGCAACACTTTATCAACCAAAGAAAAGCCCTGCTCAAAATTTGTTCTTGCAACCACCTCCTCAACCACATTTTCAGACTTAGCATGATTATCATCAAAACATGATTCAACTTTGTTTTTAATACCAATTTCTTCAAGAAGACCCAACTTTGTGTTCTTTTCAAAAGAAAATGATTCTAACATAGGATCCTCCAAAACTTGTGCATATTGAAAATCATCTTTACAAATATCTTCTTCAAACTTAAAAGCTTCATATTCCACTCGCGTACTAATCAAAGGATGATTTTCAAAAGGAACTTTATGTAAAGAATCACTACTATTTTCATCTAATTTGAAACCTTCAACAACAGGAGGAAAAGAAAGCATAGACATATTTTATTCTTCAACTTCACTTACCATTTCCTTGCCGCTATCAAGAATGCTTTCATTCATTGGAAATTGTGCTTCCAGAAACTGGGGTGCCTCTTGCTTTCCAAGAACCAAAAATTGACTGATATGGGCTCTACATTTACTAATTTTTCTTCGGGCATATTTGCTAGAACAAGCTTCTTTTTCCTTTGATCTTGGACATTAAAATACCTTTGATGCACACACATTAATAGCATAGAGGATTAATGATCTTCTGTAGGACTTAATCCATTTTCTTAAGCTTCAGCAATACTTTGTTTAAACATAGTCCAAAGGAATTGTAAGTTGGGATCACTTTTAGCATTGATTTCTTTAAAAGTGGGTTTTCTTCTTATTTTCTTTCTTGGCTGAACTTCTTCTTCACTCAAGACTGAAAAATTATAAGAGATGTCATTATGTGGAACTTTTGAAACTTCATCATCTTCCACTTTTAATTCTTTACTTAGCTACAACACCCTTTCTTCACAATGCTTCAATAACTTCATTCTCACCTCCAGCTCTTTCATCTTGTGATATCTAGCACAAACACTTCTCCACAAAAGAATTGGTGCATGATCTTCTTCGATGCTCAAGTTCATTTTTCTTCCGCGGGTAATTTTTTCTCTAAAAGCATCAAACAAATCACGTAATACTGAATCATGCATTTGATGAAGTTCAATAAAAGAATGATCTGACATTTTTCCTTTCACAACTTTAATAGGCATGGTATTTTTAAATTAGAGTCGCCAATCTCTTGCAAGTAGAGATAATAATAGATCTAAAAGTGAAAGCATTTGACTCTTCAACCAAAAAATATGAGAATCAAAATAGAGTCGCCAATCTCTTGTAGCAGAGATAATAAAAACTCAGGAAACAAATTATGCACTAATCTTCTTTTCCGCCTCCCCAGTAGAGTCGCCAAAAATATGTTGGTAAACAAATTGTTCTTTTCAATTTAACTCTCAAATGCCCAAATATGTGAGAAACAATTTGATACCAATAGTTGGATAATCTATCACTAGGTTGATAGATTTCCTCTGAATTGAAAGGTACAGCTCCCTTATGAATGATATTCAATAAATTTGTTTTATTCCTAAACTAAATGGGTACGTTGTTAAGCTGAGAATAGAAGAGGAAAACCAAGACAACCCTAGACAAAACTAATTTAGGCAGTAAAATTAGTTCCTAAACCTAGCCAATGCCAAGAATCCACACTTCCTATGACTTCTTGATACTGGTAATGTAGTATGAATGTTGTAAATGCAAATGCAATAAAATTGAAATAAAAAGAAGATCAAACATTCTAACTCCTGCAAAGTGAATGGATGAAATACTTAGATTAACAACCTATTCCCCATTTAACTCCAAGATACAAGATGATCCTTACAATACGAATGTAACAATTCTCAGATTGAATACAATCAAAGAAATTAATACTCAAACTCTCAGATTTGATGTAAAAATCCCTTTTATTATAAACATAAATAACAATACTCATACCATTATAAGTCCACAACTTATTTGCTAAATACATTCCAGAAATCCAAATATTTAATCTCCAAATGAAATTACAATGGAAATGTAAGAATAAATTCTCTCCTCTCCACAATAGCACTCCGTCTCTGGCAGAAAAGAAGAACCCCTTGCCAAGAAAAATATCTGCAATAAATAATGTCCCCACAACTATTCAGTTCCCAACTGCCTCTGTAACTACTTCTTTTCTCATGTACCACTTGGCTTTGATTCTTTTCCAAATCTATTTAAAGAAATGAAATTCTCAAAGATTTTATTTTCAACTTCCCTTTAGGCTCCACTCATATAATGTTTCACCCTTGAAATTGAACCTTTTCTTTAATTTAAATGCTTTAACGTAGGAAGTTTTAAAATTAAAACATTTCAAAGAATCCTCCCTATGCGGCTTTTCAATAACCGATTCTTTTTCTCACTGATACTTTTTTTTAGTTATAAAGAATCAAAACCTTTTATTGCAAAGTTATGCCATGAGAAAGGGATATCTTTGATTTTGATAGCATCTGTCAAAGCTTACCAAATGTCATTTTTCCTTTCCAAATTGATAAGTCTGCATTTTGTATCTCTGCCATGGAGATGATTCAAGCTTATTTGTTCTTAACCTCTATCACTTTTTTCACCATTTTCTTCCACCATTGCCTCTGTTCTTGGCCGCTTTAATACAAATTAAATTATTTTAACATGCTCGATGTCGAAGATGTTAGTTTTCACTGGTTAACTATTCAAACAAATCATCACTCTAAGAAGGCTTGACTTTCATCCTTTCCTCAAGGGGCTCTCTTCTTTGTAATGAATGCATGTCACTGCTTGAAGCAAGACATAGTCCATTTCATTCAATATGTCTATGGGGCTCGGGTAGCTCAACTTCATGACATCTTCAACATTACACTATATGAATTTTTTATACTATGTGATCCCTCCACCTGGTGACTTTCATATGCGGTGGAGCTTTCCATTCATCGATCACGATTGATGTGCTTTTACATTGATCTTCCATCTTACAAACTTGACCTTCTTGTCACTTTCCTTTGCCGAAAAGATCATGAGAATCTCTCATTTTAGTAATATATCCCTGTGACTATGGATGACGATGCTAAATGTTGATAACAACAGTCACGTCTCTCCTTCACCTTTCAATCTAATTGATTGTTTACTTGCAATCGATTCTTCTCAAGCATAAGTGTGAACATCTCCACATATGGGAATCAACTGAGCCTTTGCGTGTATGCCTTCCCGTGGAGATAGGGGACTGTGTAATTTGTACTTTACTTTATTTTAACCTCCTTTGTTTAGGCTCAACATCCCTATATCTCTTTTGATAGTCATTTCCTTCGGTATTAGTACTCCTGTGTGAGCAATCAGCTTCCTCTTGTATCCATAGCTCCTTCTCGACTCATGGCATGTGAACATGAGAATTTCACAAGTAACTTCTGAAATTTCTCTATTTCTCTTTGGCTTTGGCATCATTCAATTAGGTCATCAACATGCATTTGAGTAATCCCTCAATGCTATGCTCTATTTCAACCATCCATTGAGATATCTTCAACTTGAAGATATTTTGATCTTTTATCAAGCTCGAGGTCTCTCATGACTAAGAATTTTGAAATTGACATGCATCCTCTTCCAAGGCCAGAGATCCTATGTTTGGCACTAACTTCCTACATGCACCATAGCTCTTGGCAGGTTTTCCCAGAATTGCTTCTACGGAGCACCACAGTATACATTTTCCGCCTTGGCTTCATTGGAGAGTTTTTTCTCTATTATGGAGGATTCACGTGATCACTTTTAATGAGATGAAGAACATAAAAAAATCTCTTTTGATAACCATGCTCTTCATTGTGAATTTTATGTTTGGTGGAAAATTGGACTTCTACTTCTCCACTGGCGATATTTCTTGAATGTACTGCGAAGGACGTAGTAAGACATGAATTTCCTGCCTCCTCCATTTCTCATATAATAGCTTCAAAATCTAAGCTTTTGTATGATGGTAATGCATATTGAATACATATTCCAATTTTAGAAACTGTGGGATTATTGAACTCCAATTTTCTTCTACCTGGAAAAAAACTCAAGTTTGACTACTCCCCTTTTCACCAATTTGTCTTTTCAGTCAAACATTTTGTACGCACAATCCATCATTCATGCAGTGGTCTAATCTTTGTTTCATGCTTCAAACCAACCCAATTACAACATGAGCTCACACTATTCTGAATTTTATGATCAAAACATTACATCATAATTTTTAACAAAGTACTCTGTGTCTTCGTTCCCACAGCTTGACCTCCACCAATTCTTTGTCTCTATCTCCATAAGTAAGCGGTCACCACTATTTATGTCAATGACTTCGAGCCTTCTCTTCTCTACTTATCTATAACAATCTGACCACCAGACCTTGTGATAATGATTAGCACCTTATGGATCACAATTTGAAACAATTGAGAGGGTCTTTGTATCCATCGGCTTTGAATGAGGACAAGAAAGTGCATGCCTTTTTATACTGAATTCATGATTTCTTAATATCTTAAGTAGTGTCACCCGATTCCTTGAAGTTAATTTGATGCATTGGGTTTGACACCTTCATTATACACTAGTTTTATTCATTCACACATTGAGATCAAATCTCAATATGTTTACCATCATGCGCTTTCTTGAGATTCAAAGTCCATTCATTTCTTAGAAATATTTACGACAAAGTAACACATTAAACATCTGAAAGTCTTGGCCGCATTCATCATGTGATTTAACTTGTCACCATCTTTCAAAAATTCTCCTGAGGCACATTTTAAATTAGCTTTCACTTCAGTAAGAGAAAGGGAGAACTTCTCCAATAATCCATAGAGCACACTTGTGAAGCTTAGATATTTGCCTTTGAATCTAAATGATAATCTCGCCATTCAAACTGAACTAAATTTGAAACTTGAACCAATGCTTTCACACTTGGATGCTTTTTAATTTTGAAAAAATCCAACCCTCATAGAAATATTGTTAGGCAAAATTGAGAGAGACTTTGGGAAAGCTCATTATCAACTCAAATTTTGAAGCTTAAAAATGGGGTACTGAAAGGGTGCCTATAAGTACCAATGAAGACATAAAGGTAAATTATTCTTGTACTAAGTTAAGAGGTCATGCTTCAATTTGGTGGGATCATTTGTAGAATGATAGGAGGAGTATAGGTAAAGAGAAGATCAAATATTGGGATAAGATGGTGAACAAGATGAAAGAAAAGTTCTTACTCTCTGATAATCAATTCTACTTGATTAGAAGATTGTATAATTTGAGGCAAAAGGATATGAATATGAAGCAGTACACCGAGGAGTTCTACAAGTTGGATATTAGATTTGGTTTTAAGGAGGATGAATTAGAGAGAGTTGCAAGATACCTAAATATTTTGAGGATGTCAATACAAGAGGAGCTTAGTATGATCAAGATTGGGAATGTGGAAGATGCTTACTAGTATGTCCTAAAGGCTAAAGACAAGTTAAGTAGAAGACAAGAACAAAGGAAAAGAGATAGAGGTGGAAGATTCTAGAGAGGAATAGGTGGTATATTAGTTGGTGACTCTGATAAGGGGAAGATAGAGGAGAAGAATCTTGAAATGAATTCTTACAAAGGTTTCTATAGGAATGAGGGCTTCTGAACAAATGATAAAAGGGTATTTAAGGGAACTTGTTTTAAGTGTGGTGGAGAAGATCATAGGGCCTTTGAATGCAAACAAGGTGGTTCTGAAAAGAGGACTGAAAGAAGTATAATGGAAATTCTTTTGTAAGAAGAGGGATCTTCTGAATCAGTTAACAACAATGAGGCTAAAAAGGGAGAAATATTAATCATGAGAAGAAACTTATACCATGATGAAAAGATGGAGAACCCTTGGCAAAGAAAGAACCTATTCTAAACTAGATGTCTTGCTGGTGGTAAGGTATGTTAATTTATTGTTGATGGTGGTAGTTCTAATAATTTGGTATATAAGGAAATGGTAGACAAGTTACAATTGCATAGATTGAAGCATCCCAAACCCTATGCGATTGCATAGATAAAAGATGATCACAAGGTGTTGGTAAGTAAAAAATATTGGGTTAAGTTGAAAATATTGAAATATCATGATGAAGTATTATGTGATATAATTTCTATAGATGTATGCCATGTTTTGTTGGGTAGACCTTGGAAATATGATAGAAAATCTTGTTAAAACTATAATTTGATAATTTATTGCCCCTCCTATGATAGAAAGTTCCTCCACATAGTCCCCAAATGATTCATTAGTCAACTAAGCCCAAAATAAAATCTCATGAGGATAAGAATTACCAAATTTTCCATTGCATATTAAGCCTTGAATACCCCTCTGAATATCCAATATATTTCATTGATCATAAAAAGAACTTTAAAATGTACCGTTATCATGTTTCTCTATTTCGTAGAAGCTTATAAAAGGGAAATTGTGAAATAGCCAACATTTCTCTATTTTGCACAGGGCACCAAAAGGAGGTCATGAGATAGTGAAGCTTTTTTTGTTTCACAGACATCAAAAGGAAGACATCATAGAATGGTGATGTCACCATTTTTCTAAGACTAGAACAAGAGGTTTGTGAAATAATGAGACTTTTGACAAAGATTGCAGAACATAAATATAATTATGGTCATGGAAAATAGACTGTGAAGCACCAGAAGGGGTTTTTACATCATTTATAGATCATTTATCCATCATATACCCCTAAAATACCCTTAAAACACCTCTAAAAATCCTAAACAAATTATAAAATGGTGATTAATTACATAAACTAAGGTAATTTTGGGATTTGGAATTATTGTTTATTTTAAAGAGGGATGTCTTTTCACCTTCAAGGGATGTTTTGAAATAGATTGAAGTTTGTTTGCATCCTTTAGTTTTGTATAAGAAGGGATACCAAGATCATTTGAGGGGAAAAAAATATATTGTAGAATAAAATAAGGCATCAAATGCAACTTTTCTTTCAAAAATTATGGTAAGAAATTTGTTTTCTTATTATATTAGCCATCTGTAATTATTGATTTGAAAATAAATTTCCATCTTTCAAACTTGTGTAAATAGGTTATTTTCCTTCATGTTAATTTGATCATCAAAACACATTTGCAAAGTTTTTGTCCTTTTTATTTTTATCTAATTAGCTTTCTAAAAGAGGAATTAAAATCAATTGGACTGGTTAATGTGTTGTGTAATTAATTATTCTACATTGATAGGATTGGGTGGTTAATGGTATATCTATAGAATACAAAACTCTCTTATAGAGTTGTGCATGAAGGTTTGATAAGAAGTGACTCTATTGCCCAATTTGGATAAGGGACTGGTCTTTTATTATTTCACAGAACAAGGGTTTTTATTTCACTATCTTATTCATTTTATTGTCTAGCAATTAGAAGATTAATTAAAGTAAAGCAGTTGGAGATAATCAAAATTAAGAGATATAAGAAGATAAAAGTTAGAAGTAAGAAGAAAATAAGGAGAAGAGCACATTATTTTCAATTCTCATTTCAGGTTGGAATAATCAATAAAGAAATCTAATTAAATATTCAAGGAATACATTGAAGTTATTTTTTTAAAGAAGTAAGTCAAGATGTTCATTAGGTGCACTCGCCATGGTTTGGAACAGCTAGAAGAGTAGAAAATGTTGATTCATTTTCATTGGTCATGACCATTTCTCGACCTTGTTATCACAATTGGAGAATTTAGGGTTTGGGCAACCTATGATTTTGAAAATGAAAAAATCATACATAATGGAAGAAGAAATACATATACTTATGTGGTGAATGGTATGAAACATAGATTGTTTCCTTTGGATGAAACTTTTAAAGGGGAAGTTTGTACTAGTGCTAGAATTTGCATGGTTGATGGAAGGAAATTATTGGAAGGTATGAGACATGAGAATGTTTGTTTTTCTATTATTCCAAAGAATATTGTAGAGATTAAGGACATGTCGAATAAATATGAAGGTGTGATTTCAGATAATGTACCTAATGGTTTTCCATGAGTTAGGAGTATCATTAATTGCATGGATCTAATTCCCAGAGCTGATTTTCCTAATAAAGAAGTTCACCAGTTGACACCAATAGAGAATGAGAAATTTAATAGACAAGTACATGAGTTGTTGAAGAAAGGATTAATGAGAGAAATTTTGAGTCCTTATGTAGTACCTATAGTATTGGCACCTAAGAAGGATGGAAAGTGGAGGATGTGTACACATTCTAGAGAAATAAACAAGATTACTATCAAGTACCAGTTTCGTTTACCTGGGATGGATGCCATAATGGATTTCTTGAGTGGAGATAAGTATTTCAAAAAGATAAATTTGAAGAGTGGTTATCATCAGATCATAATAAGAGAAGGTGATGAATGAAAGGCTAACTTTAAGACTAAGGAAGGTTTGTATGATTGGTTAGTAATGTCTTTTGGTTTGTCTATTGCACCAAGTACTTTCATGAGGCTGTTGAATGTAGTGTTGAAGGAATTTTTGGGTAAATTTTTTATATTTTATTTGGATGGCATTCTGATTTTCAGTAAAACAAAAGAGGAACACCTATTGCATGTAAGACAAGTATTTTAGAGGTTAAGAGAGAAGTTGCTGATACATTTGAAGAAGTGTACATTTATGAAGAATGATCTTGTATACCTTGGATTTGTGACTTATGCTAAACGTTTGAAGATGGATCCTATGAAGGTTAGAGTAATTATTGAGCGGCTTGAACCTAAAAGTGTTAGTGAATTAAGAGCATTTCATGGCTTGGAAAGTTTTTGTAGGAAGTTCACTAGGATTTTTAGTTTTGTTTGCAATGCTATGACTGAGACAATGAAGGGAGATAATAAGGAATTCAAATGGAAACATGGATCTCCAAGAAGATTTGATTTGTTGAAGCAAAAGGTAACTGAACAACCTATGTTACCACTACCAAATTTTAGTAAGGTATTTCAAGTAGATTTTGATGCTATTGGAAGTGCAATCATAGCAATATTAAGTCAAGAAGGTATACTGGTTTCTTACTTTAGTTAAAATTTGAATGATGCAAGGAGAAATTATTATGTTTATGATCAATAATTTTATGCTATTGTTTAAGCTTTGAATAAGTGGCAGCATTACTTATTTCCTAAGGAGTTTGTGTTGTATACTAATCATCGGGCTTAACAATATTTGAATAGTTAAAGTTAAATCAGAGGCATATGAGATGGGTTGAATTCTTACAGAGTTACTCATTTGTGTTGAAGCATAGGAGTGGTAAGCCTAAAAAAGTTGCTGATTCTTTGAGTAGAAGAAGCAATCTTATGAAAAAGATGAGGCTGACAATGCTTGGATTTTATGAATTGAATACTTTGTATAAGGATGATATTGATTTTTCTAAACCTTGGAAAGCTTGTAAGTAACCTTTGGGTAAAGATAGGATTTCTTTGTTGGATTATTTCACATAGGATGGATTTTTGTTCAAAGGATTTCATTTGTATATACTAATAAGATCTATGATGGAAAGTTTGATTAAGGAGAAACATTATGGAGGATTAGTTGGATACTTTGGAATTGATAAGACAGTGGAAATTATCAAGGAGTAGTATTATTGTCCGCAAATTCATAAGGATGTTAGGAATTTCATTCATAAGTGTAGGATTTGTAAAGTTGGTAAAGGGAATAGTCAAAATACAAGATTGTATACACCATTTCTTGTACTAGAGAAGCCTTGGGAGGATATTAGCATGGATTTTTTGCTTAGTTTTCCAAAGAATCAAAGAGGTAATGATTCAGTGTTTGTGGTGGTTGATAGGTTCTCAAAGATGGCTCATTTAATTCCTTGTAAAAATACATTAGATGCAGTGCATATAGCAGATTTGTTTTTCAAGGACATTGTCAGATTCCATGGGTTGCCTAAGAGCATTGTTTCAGATAGGGATACTAAGTTTATTGGTTATTTTTGGAGGACACTTTGGAGGAAACTTAACATAAAATTGAATTTTAAGTCTACATTTCACCCATGGACTGATGGAAAATCTAAAGTTGTTAATAGGAGCTTAGGTAATCTATTGAGATTCTTAGTTGGTGAGAAGGTAGGTAATTGCGATTGGTTTTGGCACAAGCAGATTTTTATTATAATAATTTAGTGAATATGAGTACTGGGAGACTGCCTTTCAAGAATTCTTATGGTTTACATCCTAAAGGAGTAGCAGAACTGAGGGATACTAGTTTTAAAGGAAAGAGGAGTGTTGGAGTACTGGGAGAATGCCTTTTGAGATTTTTTATGGTTTACATCCTAAAGGAGTAGCAGGACCAAGGGATATCAGTGTTGAAGGAAAGAGGAGTGCTGAAGCATAAATGGTTACTGATCAAATGAAGGATTTTCATGATAGATTTAAGAAACATTTGAAAGGCATGAATGATAAGTATAAGGAGATAGATGATAGGAAGATGAAACATAAGGAGCTTTAAGTTGGTGATGAAGTGATGGTTTTCCTGAGAAAGTGTAGATTTACAATTGGTACCTATAGTAAGTTGAAGATGAAAAGGTTTGGAGCTTTTAAGATCTTGAGAAACTTTGATTTAGGGAATGCTTATACTTGTATGAATATCATGAATAAGATATCAGTGAAGGAGATGAAACAGAGAGTGAAATGTAGTATCCTAAGGACTAGCGGAAAGAAGTATGAGGAATATCTTGTTAAGTGGAAGAATAAACTAGTTGAAGATTATTCATGGATTTCTCAGGTGGAGTTAAACCGATTGGGTTTTCCTTCATCATAGTAAAGTGAGAGGCTCACTTTTCAAATAACCTCGGGTGTCTGATGTAGGGGCATCTTGGGCTCATTGAAATCTTGCATTAACCAAAAACATTTGAATTTTTTGTTCCTCATTACTGGTTGCAATGTTTCCTCTTGTGCTCAATTTCTATAGATATTTGGTGGTTGTGGTCATAGATTTGTGTTCATGAGATAATTAGAAATATTTTCCTATGATCGCAAATCATTCTGATTTATTATGCTCAAGTTATGTTGGATTCTTTTGCTATGTTTAGAATGTGTTCTTCATGTTTCTAAGTCGGTCAGTGTTTGGATCCTTGGTTGGATTTCCTATGTTGCTACACATTTGACTGGCCTTTTTGTATGATGAATCCTTGTGATTTATCATTGGATAAAGATATTTAGATTTGATACTAACTAGGTGGTTAGTTGGTAACATGTTTTATTTGTCTTGGAAAATTTAATCTTGAGGCTGACCTATTTTGTCATGTTCATGTATAAATTTTGGATCTTGGTCCTTGTTTTGGGAAGAATTTGGAGGAAGTCAGGAGAGTCAATTAGGGCTTGAAGAAGGTTAATTTGGATTCATAGGTTAGGAATAATATGTAGGTTTTATTTATATTAAGTCCTTGACATTAGAGTTGGGCATGTTGATTGTTATTACAGAAATTTGTAATTGTGTTACCTATTAATGAAAAGGTTGCATGTGTGTTCCATACTCTAGATCTATGTGTTTGCTTCTTAAATTCTTTGAGTTTTTGTTGTGTAAATTTTGCTGTAAGATTGTATTGTTCATTTTCTTGGACCCTCTTACCTTGACTACATCAACTTGAAAACTCCTCTTCATGAACCTCCTAATGACATGTAATTGATTGAATTTTTGAAGATGTTAAGTTGATCACCAAAATGCAGAAGGATAGTGAAAGACATTAAATGAGTTAATGGATTGTATTGTCATTGATGTCAACTTGATATAATCTAATTGGTTATAATCAAAGTGTCAAAGACTTTAGAGAATCAAAGAGAAAAAGAGTATACTCTGAGTAAAGCATAAAAGACAAGCATTCACAATATGACTTCAAACACCAACAGTCAGTGGAAATCGATGGATAGAGATCACCAAAAGTCTAGTCATATTGATGCCCAAGAAAGAACACCGATGAGAAGAATCACAAGTATAACTGACAACTAGAAAAATAGTGTAAACCGACAGAGAAGCCCGAGGAGAACTATAGTGTTGACCGAAGCCATCAAAGAGTTAAATACCAAAATTAAATTGAGTTCAGAAATGATAAAATATCTAGCTAGCAGAGCTAAATATAGACTTAAATAGTAGTTATCTTTTTTTTCATAGAAAATATAAAGCCAAAGATAAGTAATGGATTTAAAGTTATTTTTTCCAGTTGGCAAGAAGACTCAATGAGATAAAACATGATTTTTTTTAAAAATCTAATTGGCAAGAATTGTGGATCATGCCAAGATCAAGAAAATCAAGAACCTAATAATGGTGATATCATGTCTATAAAGAGACAACTCAATTCATTACAAATTATGGTGGGTGAATGAATGAAAATAGGATGCTAAAGAGAAACTAATGAAGAGAAACTTCATACAGTCCTGATCAATCAAGCTAAGAAAAGAGCTAAAGTTTTCTGTGGAAACTGAGTAGCAGAGCATAGCATCACCGAGCAGAATCAAAGTGGAGCAAAGGTATAAACTAAAATATATTGATCAAAATAGTTTTATGAGATTACAATAGATCTAAAAATCTGCAAGTATAAGTTGTATATGTGAATAGATCATACCATTTTAGTTTAACCATTGATTTAGAAAGTCTCTTAACCAAGTGGTATTTTAAGATCCTTTCTATATTAAGATACATCCCAAGGAGTATCAAAAATTTTGATCATGAAGATAGCATGAGATGTCAGATATCTATTGACAGGCCAAGTGAGTGTTTGATCAAGGAATGTAGCATAGAGATGCTCGATATCAAGTGACAAACTAGAATTTTAAATCCTCTAACAAGGTCACACCTAAAAGTGTGTTTTTAACCTTTAATCGGGTTGGCTCTTCACTGAGCTCACTTTAGAAGAGTAAAATTTTGGGTTACTGGTCCCAAGTGGTTTTTCCCTTAATAGGGTTTCCACATTAAAAATCCATGTGTCAATGTGTTTATGAGTCATTAATTTAGTTTTTTGCATTAAACATAGCTTAACTAGATTGATTGGTATATGTTGGTACTCCTAAATTTGAAACAAATTTGGAGTGACCATGTTAAATTTTTCAGTCAAGCAAATTCAGTACCCTTGAAAATTTGTGTGAGAGGACTTAGTTGGAGTACTTGTAAAGGGTGTCCGGA